>KL275706.1:0-16191 GCA_000699545.1 Podiceps cristatus
GCCCCCGCCCCGCGCCCAGGCCTCGCCTCGCCTCACCTCAGGCAGCTGTGCTGGGAGGCGGGACGCTCCCTTACCGGCGCCCTGTCGAGGCTCTCCCGGCGTGTGCCAGGCAAACCCGTTCTCTCCGGCGTCAGGCACTGAGGACGGCCGGCTGACTGGCAGTGCAAAGAAAGCACGGTTATGATGACCGTCTTGCCCGTCTTAATTAATTGTCAGGTTTTCTACAAACCAGCTATTTGAAAATGACTTGGATAATATGCTCGCATAGTCCCTTCCACAGGTTTTCCCAGGCATGAGGGAAAGAAATAAAGCTAATCCGCTGTAAAAGCTTTAAAACAACAAAATTATGGGTTTGAGGTGTATTTCTTGGAGCATTACCAGTCAGTTACCCCAGTGGTAACACAAATATCGGGTATTTGCACTCTGGGAACAGTAGCAGATTTTTGCATTCAGGATGGGGATGTCATTGATTTCAAATGTTGAATGGCAGTTTGGAGCAGTTTTATACGTGGACCATGTTCACAGAGCAGGGAGCACCTGAGAATTGACAGGGGAAGGACTAGTTGCTCCTCCTGTCTTTTTTATAATGTCCTCAAATTTTATCATACTTTAATAGTATAAAACATGAAGGATTTTTTTAATACTGTCCTCTATTTTTTTTTTTTTTTTATAACACATGTTCTCTGGCATCATTTTTGTATCTTATGGTCCCCTTTTTTGGGATTTCCTGAAAGCCAAGACTTAAACAACTGGCGTTTTATTTTAGGTGCCCAACTAAAATACCCTAAAGGGACTAATTTTTCTTTGGGCTTACACTTTATTGAAGAAGCAGGGTCTGGTGTGCATTTTGAGTCAAGGGCCAAAAGTGAGTGCAGTCAAAATAATGAATCATTCTGAAAACCTAGACAAGAGTATGTAAAATTGTGAACTTAAGTCTTAACAAATTTAAGATAATGTTTTCTATACTTTCATTTACACTCTGAGTTGTAAATTTTTTAAAAAAAGCATTTTTGTAAGATACACTTCAACTACAGTGTATTTCTGTAAGTCAGTCTCTGATGGCAGTGAAATATGGTTCTGTTTTCAGATATTACATGCAGTATTAAGTGAATATTTGGGTAGGAAGAGGCATTGCTTGTATGTGTCCACTTAGGAGTCAGACTGAAGAATAATGAATTAAAGTGAATGACATCATGACAACCGTAAGACAGAGAAGGGTCGGAAAAGGCACAGAAGCGGCTGAAGATCAGCCTTCAGAGGAGAAGACTGTGAAGCCTGATGGGAAAATTCTGTCTGGTGCGTAAATGGGAAGGATTGTAACATTATGGCTTTTTTGTAGTGTTTAGCTTTTGGTATCTATGCAAAGCACAGGTTAGAACTAGGTATGTACCAAATACATTTTCATACTTGACTATCACCAAAATTGGATGAGACAGAGGGCATGCAGATTACTGCACGTCAATCTCATCTCTATTTGAAAATCTTAATTTAAATTGGTGAGAATGTGGGGTTTTTTCAATTTAGTATCAGTGACACACTCTCAGATTTCATATAGCTATTGTAGGTTCTTAAACGAATCCAAGTTCAAATCATTGGTAACATAAAAGCATTTGAAGACCTCTGAGTTGTAGTTAAATAAAAGCATATGAAATTTGAATTTAACTGTAAACCTTTGCTTTTTGACTGTAGGACTGACTAGGTAAATTTAAAAGAGAGACATTAAGTCTCTTAATTTGAGGATCTGTTTAAGGAATGAAATACTGGCAATGGTTTTGTTTGGAATTATATCTTTAGAGTTTGCAAGGTTTGTTTGGTTTGGTTTCCTTAATTAAGTTATTTTAAGGGATATTTTGATCTAAATTTCAAATGTTTCTATATATGCATTTTGGGTAGATGAAAGTTACATTGTTGCTTCCACACAAGTAGGCTTAGGCTAAATACAGAATGTTCTCATCCAGCCCAGCCCTCAGTTCCATTGAATTGCATATTGGGTACCCACTGTGTAGATGTCACACACAGTATGAAACAGAGATTTCAAAGAGAAAGTGTCAGATCACTAAGATCCATATTAAGCCTTAAATCAATGTTAAAAAAAAAAACAAAAACAAAAACAAAACCTTAAAAAATCAGGCATGTAAGTGTACACTAAATTGATTAAGCCACCTAGAAATGCAACCTTTCTTTCCCATTGTTCCATCTATAATCTTACTCTGATATCAACACGAGGTCATTGCAATTCAAAGCATGACACCATTATCAAAGGCTGCTTGGCCACAGTTCAGCCTCTTTGTAGGTATTTAGTGACACTTCTGAACCTTCAGTGTATTTTACAAAAAACAAGCAAATTCAAAAAAAAAGGGAGCAGTTTTAAGATGTTTGAAGCTTTTAGTTTCTTACTTTGTGATCTAACAGTCATCCTGTATTGCCTTAATTAAAAAGATGCCCTGGAGGATATTCCAGTTTAGATTTACAAATTAGAGATGGTATTTATCTAGATTTCTATAGGATTATAGTGTTCTTAAACTATAACTACTTTTTACCAATTAAGGCCCATCTTATTTCACTTTGCATGTAAATAAAATACTTGTGAGTTTGCTATGTGAGAAAGTAAAAAACACATCTCCATAAAGACCTCCTAAAACCAAGTGTCCCATTACCTACTGACTGTAAACTGTACTAGCACAGGCAATGTATAAATGAGTATTCAGAATTCCTTTAAGTTGAATTATGTTTCACAATTAGAGTGATTTTTTTTTTTTTCTTTTTTTGTACAGGTGGAAAGCTGTGGAACATACTCTCAATAACTGTTGGTGGGATTGTTGCCATCTCTCTTGGACTTCTTACTTCTGTTTACGTTGCTACACTGCATGAAAATGACCTGTGGTTTTCCAATATTAAGGTAATAGTAATTTTCATAGTTTCATCAGTGCTTTCATAGAGCATTAATAAGTGTGTTAGTTGAAACTTCATTTGTTTATGTATTTGTCTTGTAACTTGATCAAAAACGTGGAATTTTTAAAATTAATTTAAAATTCGCTGTTTCCTTTCCCACCACTTTTAAAATACTTGATCATTTCTATAAATACCTTTCTCCAATTTTTCTCTAAAAGTGTTGCTACACAGCTCCTGCTTGAATTGCACCTATGGCTCTTCCAACCGTTGATCATTATCTAGAATAGAATTTCAACAATCTACTATATGTTGCTCTATAATTATCTTCCTTTTAACCAAAGCAATCCAAAACCAAACAAAAACCAGTTAAAATAAACAATATGCAAAATCCTGGCATATGGTTCTTTAATTGTATTTCTACAGTGATATTGTAATACAGTTACAGTTTAGGCACAGTCTCTTAACTGTTCAATACTAATTTTATATAATGTTATCCTGTATGTGCAAACCTCAAAACACATTTCTGATATTCACCAATGTAAAACCAACATCTACACTGCAGGACAATTTTCATTCCCAAAATACAGGACTGACTAGTTTTTTCCTAGAATCATTGCATGGGAAAATAATGCGGCTGTACACATATCTAAATTTAACCAGAGAAAAGAAACAGGTGAGTCATTTTCCTTTTAGATGCCTAAAATGCACTGTTAGGTCTATGTATTACATTATTCAAAAGATACGTATATTTAATTGGAATACTTGCATTGCAGTATGTTTTTCCTATACTACACGCTGTCCCAGAAATATTTACGTACCTGTAATAAAAATTGTTGGTACTTACTGAAAGAATTGCTGTTGTATTATACGTATAATGCTGGTTTGTACCCATTGTCATCTTCATTTGAATACATAGATAGATTGGGTATATAGATAGAATACATAGAATAGATTGGGCAAACCTTGGGTTTGCCTTTTCTTTCCAAAAGTATGTATTGATTATATACAATACCACAGGTATTGTGTATTTTGAAGCACAAACAGGCATGGACTTGTGGTAATGTATGAACATAACAAATACAGCATGTTGAACTGATGTGGACGGATGCTAAGTTCATCGAGTTCACTGCAAGTCTGTAGTTGCAATTAAGTTACCCTCTAATGGATTAAATGCTTGTTTTATTTGATAATTATTGTTTTCATTTTAAGTACACTAGAATGCCATTAGATACCAAAACTGAAATAAAACCTTCTAGATATTTTTAGTCTGGCTTCTGTTGTCTGGGCAGCTCTCATTTCATCCTAAGGAGTTGATACGATAACTAGGAACACTGGAACATGAGCAGTTTCAGCCAATTTGATGGGAAGATTCTAAAAAGCATTAAGTTCATCTACCAGCAGGTTAAAGGAGAAAAAGATGGAGATATTCTCTGATCTCCCATTGTACCTTCTTGAGTAAGGTGTTAACTCCCCCGGAAAATGCATGTGGCTACAGTGCTAATTTTAAACTGGTAACAACAGGAAAAGCTTTAATAAGACTTCACGTATTATTAGAGATAAAATAACCAGTTTAACACAGAGCCAAAAGTGATCAGGCTTCATACATACTCCTGCTTTTTGGAGCTGTACATTCAGTGAATATATATTGTTTGTGTCTTGCATGTACACACTCTCAACTTATATTGTTTCTAAGGATACCTTCCCAAATAGAAGGCTATAGCTCCAACTTGATTCATGAGACAAATGCAATTTATTTTGTAAACGCTTATGTCCCAAGCGAGATTCAAAGGTCTGTTCCCAAGATACTTGTTACAGATTGAGACCAAACAGGTAGTATCCCCTGCAGTTTATTTGCAAATATAAGGTAAGTTTGGGATGACTCTGCTTTCACTCTGATTAACACAAAGCTTTCTTTTACTGTTAACTTAAATACAGTCTAGACTTCTTTCCTTGCCAGTATCCATATCAGAGCATTTTGTGGCCATGAGACTAGCAAGATAAGAAATCTAAACTGTGTATTTTGATACACTTTCTCTTAACTAAGCAGAGAAAGAATACATTAGAATATATGTGGATGAGATAAAGTTTAAACAAAATACTGTTTTATGAGTAGTATGGGAAGAGAAGAGATGGCATATGAAACGCCTGTGAAATTTCCTGCGAATCTGAGACAGGAAGGCTCATCCCAACATCTGTAAAACAGTATATAGACATCTATTTGCCTATACGTATGAGTGGACATCGTAGTGTCTCTAGATGTATGCACTGTCTTCCAGCATTTCTGAATTGGCTAATCTTATAATTACAGCACATACCATATGCTAATAAAAGACAAGAATAAAATGCGCTATGGAACAATAAGAGATCCTCAAAAATTACGTTAAAAATAAATGGAAAATTTGCTTTTTTTCTCTAACACTTTATAGTTTGGCAAAGTATTTATTTTTACATACATAGCATGCCTTGTTTAATGAAAAGCAGAGGTTATTTTGTTTTATTTTTATTAAACAATACATGTAGAAGAAATGGAAGCGATACTAATACATGGTGTTTCATTAACCTCCATGCCTATGAAACATAGTAATGCATCACCACTGCTCGGAAAGAGAAAATAAAATAAATTCTAAATCAGTTCTCTTTCCATACACTTTAAATTAGTAACCTTAGTTACTCTGAATTGGCTGTAAACAGTGCAAATTTGGGGATTTTATGTTACTAAACTCTGATGTAAAAATTATATAACAGCATGTTACCCCCCTGAACTTTCCCCCTTCCTTCCAATAAGCTACAATTAGTCAGCTGGTAAGAACTCATACACAACAGGTTATGTATGGCAACTAAATTAATATAGTGAGACATAACGGGAGACTTGTTTTATCTGTTTTATGTAAAGGTGCACTTCTCTCTGTAGGTCTGGAGAAGGAGGTCTGCAGTGTTTATCTGACACTTTTGCACTAATGTAGACAGAGGTTTTTACGTATACCATTTAGGTATAAAGGTGGAATTTTTGTTCTGAAGACCCCATTGATATATGAACATGATTGCTTAGTTACAAAATTATGCAGTTTGCCAATTATATTCAACTCCAAAAAATTGAAAGTAAAGGGAGTTCATTATGCAAAGTCATGATTCTTAACTTCTTAGTAATTGTAGTTAGAACTTGCACGTACACTTTTAGTGATTACCTTTCTGTATTTCCAACTGCAATTCATAAAAAGCCAGTTCAGTTTTGTGTGTCTTCCGGCAATGGTTCACCCAACTAGAAAAACCGTTCTGTGGTTGCTATACCGTTTTGTTCTATTTTGAATATGGCTTTCAACAGTGCACTGATTTCAGCTGCTGCACTATGTGTGAATTTTGTTCTTACTTGCTAATAAATACACCTGCTTTTACAAGTTTGCCATGGTCATTGGAGAAATATGTAATACTGTTTTCTTATCAGAAAAACTGAAAATGTAGATCTGACAGAGTGCTTTATGCTAGGAAAGAAAAACATGATTGGTGTTCTTTTTTTTTAATCCCAAGACCTCCTGAAACCACTACGAAAAAAAAAAAATGAGAATGCAGAATACCATGTCGCATAGTCAGAAGCTGTGTTTGTGTACACTTCCAGCAGGGAGCACAGAAGTTTCTAATCACTTAACTTGACCAAACAATTTTGAAGAAAAATGTTTGAATCTCTTCTCTTACGCATTAAAACAACAAAGATTTCTCTTTATGATGGTGACAGCCAAAACAGATTTCTTATCCAAAAATCCTTTCTCAGTTTTCTGAAAACTTTCTGGCACTACACATGTAAAATGACTAGTTTATCTTCAGTAATTTTCAGTAGCAGTTTAGTGATTGCTCCTCAAATATATAGTATCTTTTGGGAACAGGATCTACTATGAAAATAACAAAATGCAGGGGTAAGGAAGAATTGCATCCCCATTCCTGTCAGATGTTGTATTGCTTGGTCAAATGCAAACTCTGAAGAAACCTCAAACAGGAATGAGCCAAGGCCACATAGAAAATTAATACTGTAACACAAACAGGTACATTTCAGAGCTTTCATTTGTTCTTCATGCCTTCTGAGTAAGCATTTAGACTATTACTGAATTTTCCTTTAATAAAATTGCTGCTTGCAAGAAGTCAGGAATAAAAATATCAAATTTTAAATCTTTCAGACATGCAGGATGAGAATCCTGGGATTCCTTCTCTGAAGTGCTGGTATTTTCTCTTTTTACAATTTGAATATAAAAGAAAGATGAAAAAAGGTGAGAAAACAGGTAGCCAGGTAATCAGAACTCTACAAAGCGAACATGTAAGCCATAAAGAGGAGGGCAGTCCAGTGCTTTGGTGGTACTCTTCCAAAGAAGTAACTGTTGAGTCGTTATGGGTGCTTTTACTCTGGATCAAAAACTGTGCCGTGCTGGCAGATGGGCGTGAGGTTAACCAGCCAAGAGACCGTGTATGAGGATTAAATCGTTTGCTGAAGGCATGATTTGCAACTGGGAACATTGACAGCAGCTGTCTGTATTGAGCTTTCACTTGTATCGTTGAGATGATTTTGAAATCTTTCTGATCTTAAACTGAACAAATGAAAAATACTTTCAGTTACACAAATTGTGATTTAGCTTTGTCAAAAAAAGAAAATTAATTGGCGCTTTGCTTCTGCACTTTATTTATAGAAAAACTCAAGACTGTTTGCTTGCTCAGTATTCTCAATGACTTGGTTAAGGAATCTGAAGAAACCTAAGCTCTAAAATTTTGCACTGCCCTTGAGAGAAAAAGTCCTTTGTATTTTGTTTTGAATCATTAATATTATTGGGATACAATTGCATAAATTGAAATATGCAACTATATGTACCTGGAGGATAGTGCTCTTATTTTTTTTTTTTATTTCTTCCAACAGTAATAGCTTTGTTGTTAAACACTCACAAATTAAATATACAGAGAGATAAACGTGCTTTTGTAATGCTTACCCATAAGTCTGTATGTTTTTATCGACATGGAATACTAGGAAAAGTATAAACTGCTGTAGAACTGGAAAAGTATTGTGAGTGAATAAAACAGATGTTATCTTAGCATGAAGCAGATGTAAAACTCACTAGTGTTTGTCTCATAAAGTATAGCATTTGGTTGAATACAGCTGGTGCCAGGATTACAAATTAATCATGTTTGAATGCATTTTTGCTAATTAGATCCCCCTCTGTGACTCCTCTCTCCCCCTTAATAAATTCCAAATGCTAACATACCTCCTTTTTTTTTATAAGCCCTTAGAATCAGCCTCTTTTTGGTCTTAGAAAACTTTTCAGTAGTGGTGAATTTGAAACTAGAGCTCATTCAAAACCCAGCATTCTCATTTTGCTAAGTGTGTGGCTTTCAGGCTTTAGTGCCAATGTCAGTTGCTTCTGCTGGTATTATAATGATTTGTATGTCGTAGAGCAGCTGGAGAGTTTAATTGTGAACTTACATTGAATCAGATGCGGTTTTATCTGTTGATTTTTCTCAGACCAGAACTAATATTGGTTTAGTTTGTCAACAGTTGACTTCAATAAAACACATGTTTTGAGATAAGGTTCTATACGGGGCAGTAGAGGAGGGAGGAACATGACTTTTTATCTAGCTTTATGTTAGCTCTGAAACTGTATTGATTCAGTTCCAACAAAAGAGATGGGACCGCATAAGACAGATGAAAGTCTTGGGATTCTGTGCAAGGTTGCATTAACCAGAATGGTGTTCATAAAAATCTCGGAAAACAGTAACATTCTGTTATTTCAGTAATGTTCTTTTGTAAAGAAAGCTGAATTAATAAGATTATCTTTAGAAATCTCACTTAAATTTCCTAATGACTTGCTTACACCACATACAGGAATTTCATTGAATTTTCAAATCTGGGTAGAAGCCTTTTTTAACTTACTGCTTAGCAGAGATATTTGCTGTGATGCTTTTACATAAACTAAAGAGATCACTAATAATAAAACATTTTTGTATTAGATGCCTATTATTTCTCTTCAGATTGGTTTGCTGATGCAGTCTTTTTTTTTTTTTTTTTTTTTTTAAATGTAGTCGCCCAAGACTGAATTTGTTAAATTTCCTTAGATCATCACAACTAATGCGTTATCAAAGGAGGTGAATTCCAAAACAAAGATCCTGTAATGAGGGCAGTTTTTTCTAGGAGAGCTTTCATACCTCGCTAGACTCCACCTGCTGTGGTATCAGCCAAGAAAGAGGCATAATTTGAACTGTATTTGGTTTAAACAATTTGAACATTTTAAAATTAAAAATAATAACTTTACTTACACTGATAAACAAGTAAAGAATCGCCTTTCCTTTAACCTATAATTTGAGTATGAGAGTGATGAACAGCTGGCTTCCTGCAAGAAACAACATTTAACAAGTGGGCAGCAGCATACCCTGCCAGCTGAAATACGAGTGGCATTATGGTGCAGTCGCAGGTACAGTACACTGCATGAACTGAGCCTTAAGGTGGCAAAGCCATGGAACACTATGGGATATCTACATCTGGAAGAAAAGGTTAAATGCATGGAGAAAGCATATGCAATTTTGAAGTCCAGCTCTTGGCTACTGCACCTATCTAAATGTTGAATATTACAAAACAGATAGTGAAAGATGCAAAATGTTTTCGAACAGCGTATCAGAATCACAAAAGGCATACACATTTCCCCACTTACCAGAGGCGTTGACACCTCAGCCATTTGCCTCTCACCCTCTCACATAATTTGTCTCGGTATTTTGTCTTTATTTGAACTAAGTTGCATAGAATGCGCAAACCACTGTATGGGTCGATTTCCCTGGTGAAATTCCTAGCAAGAATTTGAGTTGAAGGCAGCTTTATATGATTGTGAAAAGCAAATGGAAAGTGAATTTACTATTGAACATTCACTTGCAGGAAGTCGAAAGAGAAATTTCATTCAGAACAGAATGTGGACTTTATTATTCCTACTACAAACAGATGATTCAGGCTGCTTCCATCCAGCAAGGTATTGTAAACTGTAAAGTAAGTTTTACTTTGTGTTGCCAGCTGACTGTTTTTAATATTTTTTCAAATGTAGTTGAGAACAAGGAATACCATAACTGTGAAAGATAGTATGACAACTGTACTGGAGACAGTTTTATTCTGTTCATGCACCAGGGAGCCACTAAGTTATAAGCATAATAAATTTCACAATGATACGTTGGTTTCTGTGCCACACCTTCATATTCTGATGAAGACAGTCACTTTGAGGGACAACTTTCATATCTGTTAAGGTTTCAGCCTGGCCGGTTCATTCCATATATTACTTTCATTTTTATTGTTCTCTTGTTTAATTTGAATTATGAGCTATTTTTGGGAAGAGGCAATTTTTTTGCTGTATGCCTGGACAGTAAGTGACGCAATGAGCAGCTTCCAAGAAAATCATATACAATGATGGGGTTTTCTGTGACAGTCTCATGTTTTCTAGATACTTAACTATTGCTCCGTAGCAATTTTGCTTATGCTACACATTTGTCAATATTAACATCACCTGTGTTCAAAGTAGTGACAAGAATGGTTCTCAAGATCCAGTATGTATCACAGATTCTATGCTAGGAATGTAAGTGTAAAAATAAATGGTTTATATGTTACTAAATATATAGTACTTGAATTAGCACTCTGAGCCACATTCAAAGCAGGGAAACTGAAGACCTCAGAAGGTCATGTTGATTCAGAGGTAATCTGATCTGAATCCTTGACTCAAAGTTTGCAGTTTTTGATGAGAGATCCTAAAATACCTTTGAAAAAGTTATTCACTGTTCAAATAAAGATGGAGAGGGAAAATGACAATCTCCTATTTCAATTTCTCTTTATCGTTAAGGTTTACATGGTTTAGTATATGACAATAAAACTGAATCTGTGAGGACAATTAACATACTTGAAAGAATGAATGTTTACCAGGAGGTGTTTCTCAGCATTCTGTATAGGATTCTTCCAATTCAGGTAGGCATTTATTTATGGCTTTAGATTGTAAGTGCATTATGAAGATTGCGCAGTGAATCATAGCTCCTCTTTTTAGTTACTTTTAATAAGAAATATTCCTTATACCTTTTTAATTTGTAAAAGCAAAACTTAATTCATATTAAGTATAATCCCCCCCATGAGTGTTTTATGTCAACATCAGTATTCTTGTGTTTTACAGCAATACCTAGAGCCCGTTTATTTTTATATCTACACTTTGTTTGGACTTCAGGCAGTTTATGTCATTGCTCTGTATGTAACGAGCTGGCTTCTTAGTGGAACATGGCTTTCAGGGTTGTTGGCAGCTTGCTGGTATATTACAAACAGGTAAGTGAGATTAAACATTCAATCTTTCTAAAACTGTACCTCATGTCAAAGGTAAGGCATTAAACCTTCAAAAGCATGATTACTTAAACAAAAAAAATGAAACTAGAAGGCCTCTCTCCAGATTAGCCAGAAAATGGAAAAAAATATTTAAATAATACAAAATAATCAGAAAATAATCAGAAATGAGCTGACATTGCAGACTAGGGTTTTAAAGTCTCAAGAAGTTTGGGAAGAAACTTTTGGCTTAAATTGATCTCTGAAAGTGGACTACATCTTTCAGACACGTCTGGATCTCCATATGATGTGCCTTGTCTTCTTCAGCCCAGGATCCCTTAGATGTTAAAGACACCTGCATATATTCCCTTCAGGTCTCTCCCCACTGCCCCACACCCAACCTCCAGGGATTCCTTCAACAACTAAAGATCATCAGAAGTTCAGCTTCTCTGTTCCGTTATTCCTGTACATATCTCCTGCACTAAGACTCAGAGAAAAAAATATGGTAATTGAGCTGTTCTAGTGCTTTATCACTTGAAGAATTCTCAATTTGGACAGAAAAATTATAGAACTGGCTTTAGGCCAGCAGTAAGCTGCTGGCATGAAGCTGAGACTGGTGGCATAGGCTGTTATCTGTAACTTAATCAAGAAAAGTACAGTGTCAGTTCTATCAAAACTTTTTGATATGTTAATCATCAGCTGTAAAGAAGTTTATCTGCAAGCATGTCCATTACAGAATAATTATAGGCATATAGTGGTAAAATGTTCCTTTCTCCTAAGCTGAAAGTAATTAAAAAATACATGCAGTGTGCAGTAGTCCACATGTTTATTTCATGAGATCATCTTTTCCATTTACAGAATATTTAGAGCAGATTTGTTTTGTCGATCTTTCTAATAATTAATGAACAATGGAAACTTGTTATCCTTTATGCAAATAAAATCAGTACATGGAATTGACTTGGATAAAGAGTTTCTGTCCAGATGAAGTACCTCTGAGACTACTGAGTAACTCCATTTGAGAAGTCTTTTTCATCCAGCTACGCATGTCTCAGATGTGTTGCTTACTTTCCTTTTTAACAAATATTTTCGCTCCACAAGAAAAAAGGGACATATTTTTTGATTTTAACTTTTAATTCAGGTTTTGTAAATGACTGCCCTTTGAGGAACTTTTAGTAGCTTCCATCACATACTTTTATGTTAGAACATTCAAAAAATTATGAGAAGTTCCTAACCAGTTAAATGATATTCTAATCCAATCCACTGGGATCACAGAGAATAAATTGATACCTATTTATTTTTATATGTGGTTTTTGCAAATGAAAAAATGAAGTAAAATTACCTGTGGTATGAAAACTCCACATGCTGGGTTTTGGGAATGGTTTTGTTTTGGGGTTTGTTTGTTCACTTTTAAATTACCCGAGCTGTGTTTTGTAAGTAAGATTTAATCCATAGTGCAAGTTTTTAACAGTAAGTGAAGCTGAAGTACAGCATTTGAGATACAGAAACAGTGGATGACTTGCTGAAACTTCATAATGGTACTTCTTCAGAACCAGGCACATTGAAGGAACTAGAGTGTAGAACCTCCTTTTTCATCAATAAGTAGTTAAAATACCACAAAGATGCCTGTCATTGCAACCTCCTGTCACCAAGTTAGTGTTTTATTTGTTTTAAATTTATGAAACTGTTCGTTTTGTACAGAATAGATACTACAAGAGTGGAATTCACCATTCCTTTAAGAGAGAACTGGGCACTACCATTCTTTGCTGTTCAGATAGCAGCCATCACATACCTACTCAGAAATCACTTGCAGCCTGTTCAAGAAGTGAGTATTTCTAATAAGTATGACACAGTAAAATTAGTATCAGAAATCTGTCTATAAAACTTAGGACAAAATACTTAATAAGCGCTTATAGCAGTGGCTATATACACACACAAATCACTTAATGTTGAAAGCATTAATCATGAGCCTACTGTTAATTCAAATGTAGTTGAAATACAAAGGAAGACACATACTCAACACTGAAAAAAAAAAAAGGTAAGCTTTAAAGAGTGCAAGACAAGAGTGCTGTGTATTTAAGAAAACGTGAGAGACTAACCCAAAGTGGGCAGGAGAAAAGCTTGTGAAGCGCAAGGATTAAAGATTTTGTTTCATTTGTTTTATAAATACAGGAGGTTGTCCTGATTTGCAAGAATAAAAGCAAATTGGTGATACATCTTTGACAAATGGTTCTTTAAGTCATTACTCCTTAAGTTGTTCCAATAACTGCTATTTATAGCATAGTAAAACACGTATTGAGTGTTCATCTATGGGATGAAACTATTTGAGTTCTCACCATTTTCTTGCAAGTGGTATTACTATGGTAAAATACAGGCATAAATACAAGAAGGTGTAACTCAAACAAAAAGGTTCATTATCTTCCAAGCAGTTACTGCAGTTAGAAAACATATTAGTGTTTTTAAAAATGATTTAAAATAAAATTAAATTAAGGTGGGTTTTGGTTGGGTTTTGTTGGTGGTTTTTTGTGGGTTTTGGTTGTCATTTTTTTTTTTTTTTAAATTAAGACAACTATAAAGTTAAATAAAGCTTCTTTCCCTCCTTCCAGAGATTGACACTTATGGCTGTATTCATAGCAACATTTCTCTTTAGTCTGACTTGGCAATTTAATCAGTTTATGATGCTGATACAAGCATTGGCATTATTCATACTGGACTGCTTTGACATGCTTTCTACAGCAAAGGTAAGATCATGGTTTGGAAATAAAACTTTTTTCTTTTCTATCATAAAGCTAACAGTTTTGGAGGTATTTTACTAACTGGTGGCCTGGATGCCGAAAGTAATACAGATTATACACTGTGCTGCTTTGTGCTTTTAAGTAATCGCAGTGTATATACTGCAAGTGTAAAAATGAATAATCAACACCATTTCTGATTTTTTTTCCAGCTGATTTTATTTCACTTTATGTAATTCACTTCTGTTGTTTAATTTTTGTCTAGTTTTGTTTATACAGAGCTATGTTTTGATGCTATTATGGGATTGCTTTTAAACACCATCATAACAGTTGATCTAATACCACAGTTTAAGCATATGCTCTGGAAGTGGCCAGAAAAACACCCAAAGTAGCACAAGAAATCTTTGCCTAAGCTGAAGTCATAACGATGTATGAATTTTGCCTCAAGAATTGTGCATCCTAGTTTGAAAGTTAGAGTGTACCATGAAGAGAAGGAGGGAGACAAACCAGATAGCTCAAGAGAAGCAGTTACCTTTCTTACATTGAAATTCACCACAAAATAACAACATTGTTGCTGCACTGAATGAGCCCAAAAGTAAAACAAGTGTTACTGAGAAGATAAGGGATCAATTACAGTCAATCTTAGGAAACAGAAATATATTACAGAAGATGAAAACATTATCTTAGAATTTAATGTCACTGTGAAATTCTACTGAGATTATTTTAGTCCTTATGAAAATTTACACTAGTTGAAAAATGTTCTAAATCTACTTTAAGGAAGGTTACAGTAAGGTGAAGATTAATTCATGTTAATTTCATTTTAAATTTGAAGCAGACTGGAATATAAGTGGTTGTATTAATTTAACTGAAAATTAGTATGGTGGCCACATATCACAATAACTGTGGTTTATTTAACAGTTTCTAAACTCTTCATTATATATGCAAATGTAAGCTGAACTTAGCAATTAACGTGACTAATAAGCTACCTTAAAAGTTGGCAAATTACTGGCTTCATCTTGAACCATACTAAAATGGAGTTACTACACCAGTCTTACTCCATATTAATTTTCCCAAAAGTGCTACTTAAAACTGTTTGAGTTTGTTGGGCCATTTGATACTGACTTACACCACTGCTGTAATACAAGACTAAATTCAAGATCTTTGTGTCAGGTAGAAGTTTTGTTTTGATATCACCGTATCAGAAAATCATCTGGTTTTCAGTGTTTGCATTCAGTTGAACATTTGTAGTAGTTTAGCATAGCTCGAAAAGAACTATAGTGAACTATTATAAAAGTTAGAGAAATCAGGTAATGTTTGATTGCTGACTGAACCACACCCTGAACCATAATTCTTTACTCATACAGCCATTATAGAGGCTACAGAAACACTTCTTTGACTAAGGAAAATATAAAACATCTTCCAAATACTAAGCAATTAATATTTTCCTCACTCTGCAATTAACTCTTCTGCTTTATTAGGGCATCAGGCTTCCCTGGGCATAAAATGGGTATAAAATATTAACCTAACTAGTTCAGGACGTAAATATAGAAAGGATATAGTAATGGCTCTACATGTAATGATTTAGTGCAAGATGATACATTTTTTGTAAAAATAATTGATGTTGAAATAAATTATAAAACATATTCAAAGAAAAGCAGCTATGACTGTAAAGTTTTGTAGGCATAAAAATCCCATTATTGTTACAGGTTACGTGGCTGTATATCATTCAGCTTTCTGGATTACTGCTAGTCTGTGCCCTACAGTTCTTTAATGCTATGATCCTTGGATCATTACTTATAAGTTTTAATGCTTCTGTCTTGATAGCCAGAACAATCCAGGTAGGTAACAAAATATTTTTGTAGTACTAAGAGTGTGATAAAGATAAATGAGTAATTTATATGCATTATAATCTGAAATTACTAATACTAATTAGAGGAGTTACTATAGCATAAAGCAACACAAACATTGCATGATCAAATAATGAATTCAATTACACTAACTGCAGCATAACCAAGCACATCAGACACCATAATTCTGTGATTGCTATTAACATTTATGATTGTGCAAGCTGCAGTCCAGGACTTGGATTTATGGATCTGCCTCCAATACAATATTCTGTGAGAACTAGGCACGTGTCAAATTCAGTTTACAGAAATCTATTGTTTCTTTCAAGGATAAGGATTTTTTTCTTGTATTTACTCTTTTTTATTATCTTTTTTTTTTTTTTCTTTTTTTTCCTGATACCGGCATTGACTAAAGCTTCTAACC
>KL275706.1:16222-37553 GCA_000699545.1 Podiceps cristatus
GTTACAGGGCCTTTCCTGCTGTCTCACATTTGTGACCTTATCAAATCAGGACTGTGGGTTTTTTATATTTAGACAGTGTCTGCACCTATTCCAGTTTGCCCGTGAGTAGGCAAAGAACCATTCTCAGATCTGGAGCTTTGAACTGGAAAATTGCTCAAAATCCTATCAACTGACAGTTAGAGCCAGAAGACACCTTTGCCACAATGAGGTGGAAGGTCTAATGAATAGATATTTCAAAAGGCACAAAATACTACTGAAACTAAGGGAATCTCAGAACAGGAGCAGGGTTGCACTGGGTGCCAGCAGTTGTATAAATAAAATGGGGCCACCTCTGAAGGAAGGCTGCTTGGCTAGTTACAAAACAGCTGGATCAGTATGCTGGGGAGTTTCTATGATACGGTCCCCTCACTTTTGTGGAAGAAATATCTCTTTATTCTGGATACTTGGTTATGTATACATTATTGCTTACATGAACCTAATACAAATTTGATCCTGATCAGGCCTAGTAGATAAGTGATTTCAAATACTCTATGTTGCCTTTGTTCCCAATACATACAGATGTAATGAAATACTCGTATTTTGTTCCAAGTACACACAAAAAAGTACTGAAATGCTAATATTTTCTTCTTTCTAGAAAAACCTAAAAAAGGGCAGCTTGCTTAATAGGCTTGGGAAACTTATCCTCCATGTACTGTTAGTCTTGTGCTTGACTTTTCTAATTAATAAATGCATCAAGGTAAGCAAGTAATTTTTAATATAGAAACTTTGTAACCTGACACTCACCTGTAATTTTATACAAGTGTAGATTTATACTGCATTCTGATACTGCTGAGCATTTGCAAAGTTTTTCGTTGAATTTACTTGTCAATGAATGCAGTTAAAAATGAACGCTTCTTATAAAGATGTTGTAGAGCATAAAAATGTATATAAAAATGTTGTAGAGCATAAAAATGTGTATAAAAATGTAAATACTTTTAGTTGCTTCTTGTGCACAGAGATACCTGCAGACATTAGTGACAGTAACAGATTTTCTGCTTTTGAAATTTAGTCTCTTCAAGAGATCTATATCAACAGATTAAAATTTAGTACACATAGAATCTAAAAGTATCACAGTAAAATATGATAAGTCATTGAAAAAAAAAAAATACAGCTAAACCCAACTTGTCCTGCATAATTTTATCAGTAAGAAACTAACCCTAGTTGGTACTTTAAAAAGTAAGTAACTTGCCCTTTGGACCACAGGACCGAAATTACAAATGGAATGCTTATTTGATTGCAGAGCACCCTGTCTCAGTAAGGCGGTGTTGCTTCACAGTTTAAATGATGAAATGCTTGAAGCTTAGTTTTTTGATACATGAATATAATTTACTTTCTTTTTCTCCCTTAGAAAATTCTTAATCTTGAGTCAGATGAACATATTTTCAAATTCCTGAAAGCAAAATTTGGATTTGGGGCAACAAGGTATGATTTAGCTGTGATTTTACTTTTTTGTATGACTTCATTAAGTGAAGCCTGCAGGTTGTTCTTATGTAAAATCTTAGTGATAAATCATGTATTTTTACCTCATGTTTTTGTCATACATTTTCCTACATAATAATCTGCACAACTGTGGCTTTATAATTGCTTGGAAAAAAAGAAAACTTTGGTCCTTTTTGACATCAAGCTATGAAATACATGATGACAAGGATTATTCTTTTTTCTTTAGAGATTTTGATGCTAACCTGTATCTTTGCGAAGAAGCTTTTGGGTTACTACCATTAAATACTTTTTCAAGACTCTCGGACACGTTGCTTTTTTACATCTACATATTTGTTCTCTTCTTTATGACAGTAGCAGCAGTAGTTGTTGCCTTTCGGAATCTCAGGTAAAATATGTTTTAAAAATAAATCAAATTTTTATCATTTTTTCTCTTCTTCAACAGGCTAAGGAAATGACAGTTGAATACAGCAGCATACAGTATTACTTTCCACAGGTACTAAGGAAACAGTGGGACATGTAATAGAGAGATCAGGCAAAATAAGTAACTTCCTATTAAACCTAAAAATGTAAAGGATGTAACCAGACTAAACAAAGATACATTCTTCCCTAGATTCCTTCAAGCTCTTTTGTTTGCTGTTGAAGTTTTGTAGTGTGTATAGTGTTGTTTAGTTGGGTTTTTTTGTGGGGAGAGGAAGCAGGGGAAGGGCGTCTTTCCAGAAAATAGGGTTAGTTTCTTTAGTTCATCACATTTTTCCTATGCAAAGCACAGATTTCAAAGATTTCCCTGGTGGTATCCTCAAACTGCCCAGAAATGAGCTAGGATAGTCTGTGCTGAACTTATGTAGTCTGTGTGAAGGAGGAGTGGTAGACTGCAACTGTGCATCACTGCTGCCTGTTCCCGTAGCTAATCTGTAGGATTTGGAGGAAGTTACAGGACACTAGAAGAAAATTAGTACTGAACTGCTATTTGGAAAAAAGTAAATGGTTCACTAGAGACCTCTCAGTTTTACACTTACCACCTGGGCAAAAGTTAGACGGGATGATATAAAACTTGATTAAGTGAAAATTCAAGGAGTGTCAGGTAATACTACTCATTGTAGATTTTATGGAAGACAGGATAAAAGGGGGATAGAAGAAGAGGATCTAAGACATTCTGATTCTGAAACTATGTTATGATAATTGTCCTTTCAACACCTCCTTTCTGTAAATTTAACTTCCAATCTAAGGCTTTAGTAGCAACCAGATATACCAGCACAGCCCCACAAAAGACAGTTACGTTCCTCATTCTCATCAAAACCCCTCTGAACCCTGTGGGAGTAGCTGCTCCACACAGTAAACCAAGCATGCCTTTCTGTAAACAATTTTATCTTAAACAGCTTGTTTAAACCCATCGCATTCCCAGAAAACCAAACATGAAAACAAATACCCAATGCTGCATCAAGTTGGTGCTGTCAGGTGTGATTATATCATAGATATAATAGAAGATCATGCTCTTTAGCCTCAGAAGGATTAAGTGCTTTTTTAAAATACAGACAACCATACGAAATGTGTTACAGAACTTAATACAACACTTCTTATTTCTTCTGTTTAATTAGTGGTTCAAATCAAGTCCAGTTCACAGAAAAAATGGAAGAATGCACAATAACACTGAAGCCCGATGTTGCTTACAACTTAATTCACACAGTTCTTTTCGGATGCCTGGCATTAAGCACAATGAGGTATATTTTTTTAAAATACTATTAAAGGATTTTTTAGACAGTTGATTATATTTTGATAATAGTGTAAAATATGCTGACCACAGACTGACAGGATCATGAACCTTCTTTCTCTCCCTGGTGTGTTTCTGCTTGTATATTGAAGCATTTCCCCAAATCCTGCCAAAAAGAATACTTGACAGTTTGGGAGCAGAGATATTCTCAAGAGTACCTAAAAAAGTGCGAAGTTAATCTTTTACTCAGTTATTTCAGTGTCCTGAAAGTCGAAGAAAACTCTGTTCTCTAACATAGCTATTCTCATCAACATGGCTTAGCAGAGCTCCAGATGATCATCAAAAACTTGTCTATATTCTTCCAGAATGAAGTACCTCTGGACATCCCACATGTGTGTATTTGCATCTTTTGGCCTGTGCAGTACGGAAGTATGGAAACTTATCCTGAAGTGTATTCATCTCTACACATCACAGAGGGTTAGCACTACACTTACAGCATTTCATGAAATTTGGTTTTGCTCCATATGTAAACCAAATCAAGACTCAGAATTCTAACACATCAGTGAATATTGTTTGTAGTCCTCTTAAGCTGGCTATCTCTGAACTACATTTGTATAAATTTAGTAAGTAAAATGTATTTTCTAGTGGTTTATATATCAAACAATTCCATTTGAATACGCTAGATGGCAATATAGATGTGGCTATGAAAAATAACTACAATTTTACAAAAAAAAGTCTTAGTCACCATATTAAGAAATCATCAACGGTCTGAGAAGACCTTTACAGTGTATTATACTGAATGATACAGTGTTTTCCACTTTGTAGAATATAGATTGAAGTATATATCTATAAATCCATCATTTGTGGTGGGTCTGTCATAAGGGTTTTACTTGAAAACAAAATCAGAATATGGTCTTAAAATTCAAACTCTGTAAATTTCACCACATGATAAATGTGTCAGTTATCAATACATTAAAAATTAAGTCTATCCAAATAAATGTATCATCAGAATAACCTTTTTTTTATGTGATTTCTCCTAGACACATGTGATTAAGTATTCTATACCAATAATTACATTACTGTATATTTCATATAAGGTAAGAATTTTTTTTCTCAATGTTTTGGCATTTTTTTTAGTTGCATGGAATTTTCCTTTTCTCATAAAAGGGTGTTGTTTTATGAATAATTGTGAGATTAGTAGCTGAATTTTAAAATCTGGGATTGACTGAGTAAAGTGCAAGTACCTTTATGCATACAAAGTTGTAGGTAAGGGATCAGTTGGGCTCATTTGATCCACAGTAGTTGTTCAGACACAAATGCTTGTCTGATGATATGTGTAAGCTACCAGGTGTGATTTACATGCATAAGTTTATGGAAATGTAACTTGTCTGTTTTGGTTTTAACCAAGTTGCAGATAGATGCAGATTGTTAAATTGTGTAATGATTGCTTGTAGGAGCAGAAATAATCATAACATTCTATACTACTGTGGTTCCTCTCACATGCTTTAAAGTACAGAATTGTTAAACTAGTCAAGTACTTACGTTACCTTCAGTCTGTCCCAGAAACAAATTATTATTATGGTCAAACATTTAAATGTAAACACACAAAACATTTTTAAAATAATAACGTGCAAGATTATTAGTCTGTCAGTCAGTCATAGCAGTGAGATTTAGAACATTAGTTCAATGGGCATACCATTCTTTTAGTCTGTATTTACAAAGACAAAAAATGTAGATGCTACTTTGATGGAGAAGTTATTTCTGCAATACATAGTGTGAGATGAGAATATTTGTGTTAAATAATTACCTTCAGAGAAACGCACGGTGAATTTCATTACTAAAGTTAAAAAGGCAGTAGTAAAGCATAACGGTTAAGAAAGCTGCTAATTGAGTTCACTCTGGAAGTCTGTTCCCCACCTTAACACAGTGAAATGAAAAGTCAAAAAAGACTGTAGCAGTTTGTTTAGTAAAGTTACACTGGTGTAATCCACTTAAATTTTCTTATTTTCTGCTAGAGTAGTTTTTAGGACTTTTTTTTTTTTTCCCCCATTGGTGTGCTAGTTAGGGAAGATATTTACCATTTTCATCATCTCTGAAAATGATAGAAATAACATTTCTTTTGACATGCATGATGCCAAAAGCATGATAGTCTAATGTGACAGATCAACTAGGATTAAATTTCCTCCCAATCTTCATGAGCAGATACGAAGTTCTTAAGTTCCATCATATTCAATTCTGAAGTCAACAGAAGTCACTGATTTTCATAGGCTTTAGATCAGTCATTAGTTGTGCTCAGTCTGCCTGAAAAGCTTTGGTTTTCTGTTTCTTCTAAATATAGGAAATAATTTTTACTGACCTTAAAAATAACATTTTTTAACATGTTCAGTGGGAATAAAGAAATACATCACCTCTCAGTATTTTTTTGTCTTAAGTCAGTTCTTGCAGTTCAGCTACCAGAGGAGTGGATACCTTTGTGCGTGTGTCTTTTCTGCAACGCTGCAAGAGTTAGTGAGCCTTCAGGAGAGGCGGCTATCTGACAAATAAAGCTTGTCACTGGATTCCCTGGCAATGCTCAGAATACAAATTCTTACAGAGATCCCAGAAGTATCCATTGCTTCTGTGAGAATGTGTTTATATATTCTCTCTCTAAAACCTTTAGAAACAAACCAACAGTGCAAGTAGATTTTGCTAAGAGAGGTTACTTATCCTTCTCCTTTCCAGATAGGAATGTATCTGTTCATGCACTGTGACTGCCCAGATTGCATGAGCAGCTTGCATATTCACCACAAAGCTTAACTGGTCATCATGGCTAATTTTCTTCAATTAGTAGTAGGGCAATTTTGTATTTCATTACCTGTTATAGTTACGTTTGTCAGAAGAGCTATTCTTTAGTGCCATTCCTCAAAATAGGAGTTTTATGGGATTATTACCCTAATCCTGAATAAGCTAATGAAAGCCTCTTTTGAGGCATGTGGTTACTACAGTCCCAAATACATCACCTGACCAATAATTTATTGAGATACAGATGCAGCTACAATGCTAGCTATCTTTCAGATTTAAGGTACAGTATGTTTTGAGACGTGTAAGACATCTGTATTTCTATTTACACAAGTTTTCTTCATTAGTATAGCGCAAACATCTTTTAGATAAAGTGCAAGTGCTGAAGTATTTCCATGCGTACTTTAGCTGTGGTGCAGATAATGTAACACATGTATATAATGCAGTACTAAATATGTTTCACTTCATACTCTTCATAGATAGATTTCAACTGTATCTGTATCCTTTACATTGAACTTCATAACAGAATATTACCCATCATTTTGTGTCTATATGTCAGTCATTCCTAAATAAATTGTTGGTACTTAAAATTAGTCCCTGGACTTCAGCAAGTCTATGGTTTTGCTAAATAATCTTGATTTTTTTCTTTGCTAGTAAACCATTCATATAATTTCTCAAACTGCATTTTTATCTTCATCATGGTCAAGTCGTTTTGCTCCATATACATTTATTGCAGCACATAGCACAACATATACCAATGATCTGAGCAGTCTTCCACTGTACTGAAGAACTCCCCATATGTACTGTATATATTTATCCTTTAAACCTGAAGTTTTTAAGCTTGACAGTCTGTAGATGAAATGACAAAAGAAAATGTCATATTTATTTCTATTCCTAATATCTAATCCAGGTTCTCTAAGGACACTATCAATTTTCATTCTTAGGCCAACAATAACTATAAATATATGCAGTAGTACTTGCTTTTCACTTAAACTCAGAGGCCAAAGAATTAATGCTTGTACTTTTTGAATTCAAAATAAATGTCCTAGTATTTGAGAAGTACCGAACTCCCATAATCATCAGTGGACTGTTCAGCGCCCCCACGTTTGTGGCTAGTACAGTTGTCTAACTCGGGACTTTCTAGCTAGAATGAAGAAGATAGATTGTTTGTGGGGAAAAGCTGCAAGCTTTTAAAAATCTCTGGGTTCTTATCACAGGCATTGAGTTAAAAATTGTCAAGTGTATATCCTCAATATATCTATATTTGGGGATAGTATCTATTAATAAATTGAAGTACACTGAAAACCCAAGGCACACCATACGTTCAAAGAGAAACTTAAGCATTGTTACACTGGATGAAATCCATGATCATGAGCTAGAGGCATAACAAATGTGAAAGAGAAAGCTGAAATCTTTCTACAGTATAAAGAGATGGGATAATGTTTTCACTCGCAAAAAATGATCTTACTCCTGAAAGTTAAAAATAGTCTTACATACATCAAGGAGCTAGGGTGGGGGAACAAACAACATATAATTCAATTTCCTAATAATTCAGTTTCTTTCTATAGTCATCAAGTTATGATGTTGATGAACTATCAAGTTCAGAGTGTATTATTTATTTTTGTAGATTCTAGGTCTTAGTGATATTTTTCAATGAGTAATTACATACCTTAGGAAAAATACTCCTCATGATCAGTTTAGAGTATGCCACCTTTCTATTTTCTAGTCTTTCTTTTTGGTTTTGATGCAAGTCAGCAATAATATTTCATTTACTTTTTTCTATACAAATATTTTTAAACCTTTCAGAAATTACACATCCTTAAGGTTTTTCCAGTCCAGAATGAAATCCCTGTGTTGCTAATTTAAGCCACCTGACAACAGGCTGCTTGGAAGTCTCTTACACACCACTAATTATTCTGAACAGTTCGTTACATCCCTGATATACTCCATCTATTCTTTTATTCCATTCCTTGTGTCACAGTACACTCTAACTTGATTTAGAAGATATATCGTTATTGGTCTGTATTTTTGTATGCTGTACTTTTTATTTACTTGATCATTACTATTCTATTGTATTTGCAACTCCTGAAGTTCCTCAGTTTTCTCTTGGCTTGACTTAATTAATTGTAGCGTTACCTGAAAATTGTGCAACCTCAGAATTCTCTTTTTAAATTCAGTAATAGCAAGCCCCACTACCAAAATTTTCCTTCCGTGAAAACTGCTTGTACTCACTCAAAAGTTGCAGTAGTATGACACTGTTACTTGAAAAACCAATATATTAGTTAAAGCCATATAATAGTCCCAGCATTCAATAGATAGCACAGTGTCTTTAGATTCTCAGTGGATTGCAGGGCAGGTTTGCAGCATGATCTAGAAGTAAAGCAGAGCCCATTTCCTTCTGTCTCCAGCCTGAAGGACTCCAAGCTCTGAAAATGTTTAGCTATCCACAGTATTTTAGCAAGAGGGCAAATTTTGGTTGATTATGAGACTACAGTCTCATTTTGCAACTGCTTCATTTATTTACTGATCTCTCAAGACATCTTTTGAAGAGCAGAAATCTGTCTGTTATAATACTACTATACTTCCCCAAACTGCATGGTTGTGATACTGCCATAACTGTCTTTTAGATGTTTCTCAGTCTACCAGCCAGTATTACTTTAACAAATGTATCAAGTAAACAGTTAAACTAATAAGTATCTTAATTGGCCCAATTATATCTCTTGCTCCCCAGTCCTCCTACATAATTACAGATTTAGTGAAAGAACCGTATTTTTGCTAAGTAGCTCAGCAGCTTCACATTCAAATTCCTTCTGAACTCTTGGATGAATATTATCTAAATTGGATGATTTATGGCTTTTTAGATTATCAGGCGGCTTTTCTTACACTTCTTCCTGTGACATTTCACTTTGCAAACGAGCAATCCTTATTATCTAAAGAAAGCAGGTTTGGAATGGGTTTCACCATAACACCCTCTGTAGTAAAGACTGATGCAAAGCAATCAGTTAGTCATTAGCATTGTCATTATCTCTCTTAATTGCTCCCTTTTGCCCTTGAATATTCACCAGCTTAAACAACAAGAAACCCTTAAATAAATCTTTGTTCTGTTAGCTTTTTGGGGGAGTGCTAAGCATTTTAGAATCAATTTCAATCCTTATTTCTCTCTTCCAAATTTGATTTATGTATTCTTTGTCTTTAGTAAATTTTGAAATGTTTTCCCCCAATTGTCTATTGGATGTTGCTGTTCAGTCACACTGTTTTCCTTCAGTGATTCTCTTTTAATTCAAACTTCTGAAATGCCACTGGTGACTTCCACAGCACATCTAATGATTTTAACTTTCAGTACAGATTTCCTACTTTTTTTTTTTTTTTTTAATTTAGTTGTAAATTGCCTTTCCAAACTTAATGTTAATTCCTGGGGCCTTTCTTTCTCCTGTAATCATAGGCATTATTTAATGGCTTGGCTGTTACATACTGAACTGTTACATGATGCCTCTTGTTGCTTTTCTTAAAGCTTGCTTTGTCAAGACATAACTTCTTGACAGTTCATCCTATAGTCCAGGGAACAGAAATGGTTTGCTTGTAAAGCAGATACAATGCACAATAGTCATATTTGGTGGCAACTTTTAGTTTCCCATTGACTTTACGATACAAACTGATTATAACTAACAAGAGTTTTGGAAACCTCCAGTGAGATGTGCATCTGAGAAAAGCTGTTCTTCCCAGGCTCATCACAATGGGCTCCTTCTGGTCATCTTGTAGGCGCTGCAGATCTCACACTCAAACTGTGTATTCAGACTGCAATGACAGCCACCTGTCCTTCATAAGAAGGACAGATATGCTTATGTCTTGCAAATTACCCATGAGATGGAAAAGATCAGTTACCAGCTAAGAGGAAATAACATATTTCAACACCCAGAACTTGTTTTATTCATTCTGTCCTCAGTTTGTTTTATTTTGATTTCATTATAGTTCTGGCCAGGAATAATGGATGAACTGTCAGAGCTGAGAGAATTCTATGACCCAGACACTGTGGAGCTGATGAACTGGATTAAGTAAGAGGATTTTTTCTCTATTTAAGTTAAATGCTATTTGTGTAGATCTAATGTTCTTAGTTATAGTGTTCTTCCTATTGTCACAGCTCATCAGTGAACTCTGGTGACCCATGGAGATAGTTAAGGATGAAGGGGCTAACAAAAGGTTAGCGTATTAATGGCTGTGGAGAACAGCTAGATGCAAGGTCCCCCTGACTGCTCTGGTTCAGTATCAGGCTGCTCTATAACCTGTGTGTCAGAGACCCAGTTGACTCCATTTACTCCCATAAGCACACATAGGTCAATTTGGAGGTGTTAAGCTTCTTCCATCATGTTATAGCTACCTCTTTACATTAATAGATCATTGCAATGAAGTAATTTTATTTTTATTTTTCCCCCCAACCTAGTGTCCTTCTCTTTTCAACTTTATAATTTTAAAAAGCTTGGATGTACAGTTGTAGGGCTGGAAAATCTACACTCTACAGTCTGTTTCCTGAACTTTAAAATAAATTGTTTATACTTATTAGAATGAATCCCAGTATCTGTTCCAAAATGTGAACAAAATATTTGTGATTGAACTTGAACTTGCCACAGTTAAGCATAGGTGCAAAGTCTCTTTCAGGAGTATGAGTTAACCATTTCAACCCCACCTCATCACTTCTGCTTTCTCACAGAGCATAGGAAAGTATTTTTTAGGTAGAAACAGTTTGGAATACTGCATGTAGAAGATCCTGAGAAAAAGGGCCAGGTAGGATGATCTTTGGAGGACTGTGAATTTAAGGGATATGTTGTCTATTAACATACAATAACCACTAAATCTTTTAGCTTAAGTTATGAACAGAGATATTCCTGGGACTTGTATTTATTTGGAACGCTGACAAAGATTTAAAAAAAAAAAAAAAAAATCAGTTTCATGTTCTGGAGGAAAACATTCTGAAAGTAAATCTGAATTTACTACATTTAGCATTGAACTATTTGAAGTATTTCCTTGGAGCCCTGTATTGTGTTTTCATATGCAATGAACTTCAGTGAAACCAATCGCCCAGCCTATTCTACCCATAGCAACATATTTACACTCCATAATGTTGTATTTCTTTAATCCATAAACTAGAAGGCATAATTTAGAAGTAAAATATATTTCAGGCCTCCACTGACTTATTTTGAAAGCAGGCCCTGTTTTTTTCCATCATTTAGACTCTCTGCAGCCATATTGACATGTTTTTGTGACTAATGTTTACCAGCCAGTTCCATTTAGTACTACTGTTTTATTAAAAGATGGTGAATGTCTGATAGTTCAGGTCTCCAGTGTACAATATATGGAGTTATAGATAGATTTATACATAAAATATGCATGTGGAGTTATTCCCAGCCATGAACTGTATTTGACTGGATCTGATGAGAGTAATTTTTCTTATGTTCTTAGTGCTGAGAATGCTAAACTGGTGCTTGTCCTCTTTTCGTTTTAAGTCATGACAGAAAATTACAGAGGGAAATTTTCTACTTAGAATTTATTGTGTTTACAAGTATTATTCATGTAAAGAAGAGTTAATTATCTATGCTTTAAATACAAGTCAACAACATTTATAGTAAGTTTCTCAAAGAGGGACAGATTTTCTTAAGTTTTGATGTGTAAGAACAATATTTTACTATACTAACACTTGATAGTTCTGCTGTAGTTAATCTGTCAAGGTTGGTGTCAGGAACTAATCATTCATTATTAAAACTCAGTATGAGCAGCTCTAATTTGTCATGTGTAGCAGTGAATCAGGAATAACTCCTCTGTCTTGCAATCTCTCCACAACAGGAAAACCCTTCTATCTGCTTAGATCTAAGTGCATATTAACTTGTCCAAACATGCAGTCGGAATAGCAGTCAACTATTAGTCTGTCCACTGTGAAGTGTATGCAAATATATTTTTTACTCTTCTCCTTACTAAGATTACCATAGCATTTTCAGGAAGAGATATTGGTTTATATCTTTACATAAAGTTACCGCATAGTATTGGACTGCATATATTGCAGAGCGCAAATTTTTACATAATGATCTTGCATATCCCAGTCTCTTGCTTCTTCCCACCCACCACCTCATTTTCTTAGCTTTTTTTTTTTTAATAAAAAAAAAGTCAAGAAGGTCCTGCCAATGATCCAGGGATAGTTCACAGCTGTGTTCCCACATGGGAGGTATATTAAAATTCTTAGTTTTGGTCTTTCTCCCTAAGACAACAGGAACAACATGCTCATTTGTGAGATGGGGAAGAATATCAATAGAATGAGCAAATCAATAGCGTGAACTTCCCTACTCTGTTTACTTCTGGTAAGTGTTTAAGAAGCAATGTCTTCTGCCTTTAAAGGGGAAACCTGTCTAGAATTGTGGAATATTTACCAAAAATCATAGAAAAGCTTCTTAGAAATCTCAGACAATGGCCAAAACAGTGGAAAAGTTAACTGAGACTGAGATTTGGCAGAGCATAAGTGTATGTCATCTATATTTGAATGAGGTGTGGGGGACAAGCAGGCAAATTTTTATATTAGTGGAAACCCCACAAATTTACAAAAAGCTCCTAAGGTTACAAAAATGGAATACCCATGTTTCTGTGGTGGTTCTTTCATTTAGTAATTTGTATTAATGGCTATATTTTAATTTCAAGCCAGCTATAAATTCTAACTCTTCACTTTTACTTACATGCCTGATTTTCAAGGGTAATCACACTGAAATCAACACATATTCCAGACTTTAAAGGCAATATTACACTTTTTTTTATTATTATTATTGTTCTTAAATTCTTGGGCTTATCCTTTGTCATTGACTTGATTTGTCAGTAGAATTCAGGCATGAACTTGATAGTGCCTGAGAACTAGGTTTATACCAGTTATGTAGGTGCACTCCTTTATGTGAACAAAATATGCATGCATAAAATTGAGGCTGGGACTAACAAAAATGCATCTTGTTGCTCTTTCTTTGTGGCTGTTGTTCTCCATTTTTGCAATTTTCAGTCTTTCCAAACCAGAGGGAAAAAAAAGAACCGTGACAGTTTGACTTGAATATGCGTTACTGCCTATCATTTGCAGCTGAACCTGTAATATTTTAATACAGCATTCTGCAAATAAAAAGACTTTTAAATAAAATAAATAAATAAATAAACCACTAAGGTGGCATATTTGAGAACCCCTTTTTAGAATCTCCTTTTCTCAAACGCCTTTTCTTTGTAGATTCATATCGCACCCAGGCGCTAGAGTAAAGAAATAATCTGAGATTTGTCAGATTTTATGGCTTTGAAAGTTCAGCTCTGGAGGACTTTTAATAGAAATAGCCATTTTATTTCTAATGATGTAACCTATAATTGCAACGTTGGCCATTTCTGTAGGGCTTCCTTAAAACCAACTCGCAATAATTCTTTAGCAACTTAATAAGAGAAAGAATTACTACCACGTTGAGAGGCTGTGCAAGTTAGGCATAGACCTGTAGTTCCTATAAAACCCTTTTATTTTTAATGAGTTATTCTTTAGTATTTACATAATTCTCTAAATTCTTAAGCGTAGGTAAAGAAAAGCTTCATAGAATATATTATAGTGCTTAGTTTACCCATTAGTTCAGCTTTAATTAACTTGCTGAATGCTTAGAGCTTCAAAAATAAATGAGATTATTTGTTCAAAATGCCATCAGGTCTGCTTGGAATGACATTTAAATTATATAATGTAAATCAGTTTGACCTGTAATTCCTTGTCATTATTTAGTGACATTTTGTACAGAATAAATTGTTTGCAGGTTGGGCAGTGTGGTATGGAGCTCGGCAGAAAGCTATAAAAACAAATTATCCTTTCATTTTATACATCATTTGTTCAGACATTTGTAAAAATTGCTTTGTTTTTCTATAATAGAGAAGTGTCATTCAGTGGTTTGAAGCACATTAGCTGCCTTGGATACAGACCACAGCAGTTAGTGTCTGACTCAGGTAGGAGTGTTCGAGAAAGGCCTTGCATGAAATGCAGAAATCATCCGGCACCTGACAACCACGGGTTAATTGTCATGTCTCCCTCTCGTGGCTGTTTCGGAGGAGAAACGCTCGGTAACAGCCAGCAGCTGTAGTTCTTAAGGTGTAGTTATGAGGGCAGACATGAAACTCGGTGTCACCTCCCAGTGTCTGTCCACAGCAGTGAAATCCAGTGCCAGGTTTGTGTTCTTGGCACTGCCAGTAAAGCATGGGAGAAGAGCTCCGGCGGGAGCACCTCTTGGTCTGGGAACTGGTCTGGCCCCAGTAAAACACGGACAAAGATATGCCTTAGGCATATCATTTTCTAGGACTTACATGTAAATCTGAGTCTCAGGGAAAAACCTACCTTCACCGGGAATATCTGATTTTTGACTTCATCCAGGTCCAAGGCATGGAAGCCAGTTTTTTGAAAAGCAAGTGAGGGTCATAGAGTCATAGAATGGTTTGGGTTGGAAGGGACCTTCAAAGCCCATCTAGTCCAACCCCCTGCCGTGAGCAGGGACATCTTCAGCTAGATCAGGTTGCTCAGAGCCCCATCCAGCCTGACCTTGAATGTTTCCAGGGATGGGGCATCTACCACCTCTCTGGGCAACCTGTTCCAGTGCCTCACCCCCCTCATTGTCAAAAATTTCTTCCTTGTGTCTAGTCTAAATCACTCGATTGCTTTCAAAGCATAGGAAGGGGAGGAAGTGCTGGAGGAGAACTCTCAATACCTGATAAATAAAGAATGCACTCAGCTGTATTTCACCCTTTCTGGTCAAGAGTGGATGCTTTTAGAAAGGGGAGGAATTGAATCCTGTATCTTCTAAGTTTTAGACAAGGAGTTTTACCAGTAAGTTACAGAAAAATGGCTCTTTTCCTCTGTCTTTCTTTTGTAAGAAAAGAGGCTGCAGGCTGTTTCTTGGGAATGTTTTTGTTTGTTTGCTTGTGGTTTTGCCTTTGGTACTTGTGTGGGGATTTTTTAAAGAAAGTGTGATTCTACAAGTTTGCCTTATATTGGGCTCTTTAGGAATCATAGATGCAGGATTGCCTTGATAAGGCCAAGTCAGGAGACGAATGCTCCAGAGAGTTATAAAATTTGGACTAATCATGAACAAACACGGAAGCAGAATTTTCACACTAGAGGTTTCCCAGCCTAAGCATAAACACAGAAACATGCTGAAGGTGCTCTGAGAATCATTTTCATTTAGGTATCTAAGCTCTACCAAGTCCCCATGTGAATGTAGTCCCTGTTTTTCAGCTTACCCCAAAGAACTGTGTTTTCCTGCAGATTCAGGGATGAATCCTAGCTGACAGCCTGTCAGGGCCATTACATTTGCATAATATTAAATTCTATGATTAATTCGCTTGTTTTAATGAAACATTTACTTCATGACACTCGTTATTTTAAGTAAAAAAAAAAAAAAAAAAAAAAAAAAACACCACAACACAAAAACCACAAACCAAAAAAAAGTATCTTCAGACTTTAAAATGAAACTGGTTTTATAAACTGCTGAAAAACTAGTCTGTCAGTAAAGTTAAACTGGCCTATTAAAAATACTATCTCTGTCCTTCCCAGATGAGATTAATGTACCAGTGCAAGAATTTTTAGGAAGGGTTTTGTAATTATTAATTCATTTGCTAAGCATAATCTCTTGAAAGGAAATAGTAAAATTTAATACTCATCTCTTAACATTTTCAAGCCGATCATGGAGCTTAAAGAAGATTGGATTCATAGCTGCAGTTTCAAAAGGCTCCCTAAAGTGCACCCCAAAGTGTCACAGTTATTTGACTACTGTACGTGCCATATGTGCATGTATATGGATGTAAGGCAACTATGCACATTCCTTTCCAATTTCATTTTACTTGATTTAATGTATGCTGCTTTCTGCTGTTTCAGTCTGCACAGGACTTTTCATGGTTACGTGCCTACTAAGCACTAGAAAACACTTAAGCATACTATGACGATTTTTAATTAGCCTAATTATAGTCGTCTCAATTGCCTGGCCTTTTTTACTTTATCTTTTTGCTATGCCCTTCTGTGGTGGCTTTACATATATTTTAGATTGTAAACTTATTGGGGGGAAAGTGAGCAAGAAATATTTTTTTCATTATGGGTATTTAAACAATCCTGAGATACCGAGACTGTTATTTAGATAACAATTCTAAATTGGCTTTGAATTTCACGAGAACACAGTGCCAATAACTGACAGCATTTCTATCTGGCATCTTCTGCGTCCTGCCCCCTCCACCGCACTTTTTGCAACTGGGGTGACTTTTTTCATAATTTCTCTCCCACAGTTATCAAAAAAGGAGGATTAGTGTCTCACATAACAAAGTTTTCATTCCCAGTGAATGGTGAATGCCAGGACAGTAACAAGAAGCTTTAGCATTCAGATTAAATAATCTATTTTATATGGAATAACTTGTGTATCAGACACAAATCCAAGTCACAATAAGTTTCTTGAAATATTAAAAGAATTAGGATATAGAAAGTTACAAATATTCAGAGGCTATATGAACCCAAGAAATACATGACAAATGAAAGTAGTTTGGAATTACAAGGCTCATGTTTTCCCTAAATTTCCTCATAGTGCATAGTAAATTTTTTATTTGCAGTCAGAGAGTATTATTGAGATTTATCCGCTTCATATTTGAAGAAAACACAGTTTCTTGAACAGTTTGCTCCCTGAATAGAGGAGAGGCAGAAAAATATTTTTTTCAGTCTTTTTTTTCCTTCTGATCTGTAACAAGCAATGCAAAAGTGCCCCTACAGAGACTTCCTCAGATTTATCAACATTTGTTTAGGTCAAACACTCCAAACACAGCAGTGTTTGCTGGGAGCATGCAGCTATTAGCAGGAGTCAAACTGTGCACTGGACGGACCCTAACTAATCATCCCCATTACGAGGATAAGAATCTGAGAGAGAGAACAAAACAGGTAAGTGTATACTGATTGTATGTATTTTCTGGAATGGAGCCACCAATACAGAGATGAATTAGTTTAAACAGTCTCTAATGGCACATTGCAAATGACATCACGTACTTTAGTCACTGAACTAACATATTTTCAGATACAGTTCCAGAATTTAACTACTTCTGTGAAACTCGTAGTACTCTGGGCACCTGCTAACTCACTTCTGGCAGCTGGTGTTTGTCTGAGTAACTCTACATAGGCACTCAAGCTAGTCCGGAGTGAACTGATTTAGGTACTGTTGGCATCAATAGATCCTGCTGCCCAGTTGAGCTGTTAAACGCGCATGGAGCATTTCCCGATTTGCCTGATACTCCCTGCAGTTCCCAGATTAGCACATAGGATTTTATATAGAAACCACCTTGAGAAACTCCACACAAAGCTGGGGAGACTGTTTTAAACTGTCCTTTCTATAATTTAGACATTCTGAAAGTTTTACAGGCATCTACCAAGGCGTTTCTGCAGACAGCAGCACCATTCAGTGTTTTTGTAGTCAGCAGCACCATTCAGTGTTTTTGTAGTCAGCAGCAGTACTATTGTGCAAAATAGTAGCCATAATATAGAAACTGTCAAGCAGCTACTGAATAAAGCATTTATATATTTTTTAAAATACTTAATGCAGGTCACATGGATTATCAATCTCATTTCTTTCTCTGATTCAAGATAAAGGAATCATGAATAAGCAAAGAAAGAAATAGTGGTAACGTATCTTACAGCTTAGATTTCTTCTTCTATAGATTTATCAGATCTATGCCAAGAGATCTCCTGAAGATGTTTACAGAATACTGCGATCCTTTGGCACAGATTATGTGATCCTAGAAGACAGCATTTGTTACGAAAGAAGACACAGTAGAGGCTGTCGGTTACGTGACCTACTTGATATAGCTAATGGCCATGTAAGTATTATATACAGGGTTTATAAAGAAAATACATTCTGTTTAACTTCTTTTTGAAATACATTTACAATTTGAAGTAGCTTGGCTTATTTCCACTTCATCATGAGTGTGGGAAGGAAAATCTAACGGAGCCTTTAGACGTTCTCAAAATCACCAAACTGAACACTGCTTGCTTGTAATGGTATTTGATAATAAAAAAAGGAGGAATTCAGACTGAATGAAATAAGTAACCACTTCCTAATGAGTGTCAGGTTAGCAGTATGCAAACAGCGTTCCCTTTCAGAGTGTAGATCACTTTATAGCTTCAGTTCTCTCAGGACCAGTGGACGGTTGCATTGCTCCATTGTGTCAGGGCAGTTTTCAAGCATTGCTGGGGCTAACATGGAACCACAGCAGACCTCATAACCCAAAGCAGATACTTATTTCTGACAAATCAGCTTTATCCATAATAGAGACGATACTCTAAATCTTACTGGTTTCATGTTATTTTCTTCCTCCCGTTGTTTCATACAGTCACTGTTAACAACTCTGGCCAGCCTGACCCTCTGAATGTATTGTCAAGTTTGTTTTTAGCTTCTTGTTATTGCCTGTAACTGTGAATTGGCTAAAGATGGTTCACAAATGTGTTCAATTTCGTTACAGATCATGGATGGTCTGGGAGAGAATGAACCTGACTTGAAACCTTCATTGTATCCTCGCTTCTGTGAGGAAATTAAAAAAAACCTTCCTTCTTATACCTTACACTTCACTAGAGTGTTTCAGAACAAAACATTCCATGTTTACAGGCTTGCTAAGCATAAATAACATTTCCTACCATGGCTTCAAGTTCAGTATTTTAATGCTAGGACCCACATTAGAAAATGCAGAAGTTGTTTACAAACACGTTACATTTGTAAGACATTTTACATTGATGGTTTCTTGTTTAATTACTGTGATTCTTATTTTTTTAGACATTTTAGTTTTGATAACATTCTTGTTGTTGCCAAAATTTTCATAGATTCATAAATAAATGCTAGCAGGGACCATTTTGATTATAAAGTCTGACCTTCTGAATACCTAGGATATAATTGTTTTCCAGTTTTAACTGATTGGAAGACATACAAAATGAGGAGCCTGCATGACCACTGCAGAATACCTAGCCTATGAAGTTCTGCTTAGCAGACTGGATTTTTACTATAAATCTATAAAATTATAGAAATTCAATTAAATCAGGCCATGCTACTCCTATACTGAGTATGCATTATCTTTGTGAATCCTTAAAATAGTCACAAAAAATAAGGTTTTTTTCTTACAATCTGATCCTCTTTGACAGATCCTTGTGCTCTTTCAGTGCCTCTTTTTTGAATTCTTTGGGAACATATGCAGATACAAGTTTCTAAGTTCGTGAGTGTGATTGGGGAATCATTGAGTGCAGAATCAGCAAACCAGTTTGAAGAGTAAGACTTTTAACCATTGTCCAGCATTTTTAGTGATACAGAAACATAGTGTTTTATAACGTTAAGCATTTAATGATCGAGTGTTAATGTATTTCTAATGACAATAAAGGTTGGAGCATGCTTGATACATGTTGCATGTTTGTATCCTCGTAAAATGCTCAGAACAAGCAAATCCCCAAATTTCTCAGCTTGGATTCTCATAACATTATTTACTGTATTTGGTTTCTGAACTATGGGGGGTCCTTTTGCTCCCCATGTGAATTCCAGTAGGATACCAAAATTGAACACTGCCAACCTTACAAAAGAAAAAAAATCATCTCTAAACTCAGCTGGACACTTAGACACTTAAAATGTTCAGGTATCAGAGCTTTGCTCTGCGGTGTTTCAGACACAAAGTTGTGTATTTTAGCACAAAATCATTGTGTCCTTGCTCTTCATCCTAAAAAACAGACTACAGTTACTTTAAATTGACATGGAAGATTAAGTGAAAACAGGCCTTAATCCTGAGAATTTTGTGATTTGTTTGTACCCTTTGTCTTTTTACCGGCTAGAACTTTGTGAATTGCATTGACTTTCTAAAAGCTATGTAGATAACACATGACTTTTGCCATGTTTTAGCGCTGCTCTGGTTTTATATTGAAATTAGAGATTAAATCTGATTGAAAGTCTAACAGTACTCTCCAACTTTAATTAGACATCCACTAGGATCACCTGTTTCTTAGGAAAGAACAGAATTGTAATAATCAAGTGCCTCTGGGCCAATGTTGAATTAACATTTGAACACCTATAAGTGTTTGTGACCTGTGCAAATAACTCAGTTACAATAATTACCATTGCAATTAATTTCTAATGATGGGAAACTTAAAGTGCTACTGATAGCAAACTCCACATTTAATTTAATCAAGATGTGTAATGAGATTAGCTTTCACAACTGAGCTGTGTTCCAATTCCAAATGATTTAAATGTTTTCCCTTAGTACAGGTAAATTACTGAAGAGATAGAGCTGGTTATGTCACATGCTCTAACAATTTTATATTCAGTAAATACTCATTAAACAATGTTCAGCATCTTTCTGCACTTCCATACTAACACAAAAGGAAAGTGTGCTTTAATCAGACTGTATTTAAATCAAACATTGACAGGAGCTAGGTTGTTAAACTGAGCAACTGAAATTCCTGAGTAATTTCTAGCCTGTGTCCCTTAATGAGGTTGGAGACCACTGCAGTTTAACATAATACAATAATAAACCATTTTAATCACTATTAAAACTTTAATTAGGCCTGTAATGATGCATGCCTGTTCTTGCTGAAAGCATAGGTCAGTGAGTTCCTCAACGAGTGCCTTACTGCAATTGAAAACAAGCACACGTAAGGTCAAGTATGTCTAGGCTGTACGGTCTTATTTTTAAATGTGGTTGTATCTTTCTTTAAAGGTGCAGTAACTTTCCTCTGATTGAGGTGAGAGATTCCAAGGTCCAGCGGTACCCTGCCATTTTCAGAATTTACTGGTAGGCAGCAGCTGAGACGAAAAAGCCCTGACTGTAACAGTAATTATTTTTAAATAGACTTTTTTTTCAAAACCACTGTGTCTAATATTGCCAAAGGAGAAATTTAACATTTTCATAGAAACTACCAAACTTCAAATTGGTTTGGTTTGTTTTTTAAACAAATTAGACCCCAAGCTCCCATTGGTTTTGGGAGAGCGCAAAACCCAACAGCTATCACAGTCCAGGACCACCACAGTATCACGGCTGCTTCTTGCCACACAGACATCCCCCAAAGTAGCACACCAGAAACTTGAAGTCTTAAATACAAAGTATTTTGGAGATTGCTTAACTCCTGCAGTTCACAGTCTTTAAAGCCTGGGTAGCTTGTGACACTTCTAAACCACCCCAGCAGTTCCCGTATCAGACGGATTTAATACTAAAGGGAAGGGCGTATTTCAGCGAGCAGGTACCGCAGCGCCCAGACCGCTCGCCCTGAACGCGTAAAGCGGAGGCCTCACTTACCGGCTGCAGGCAGGCCAGGGCGGGAGGCGCGGCGCGAGGCAGGCCCGGCCG
>KL275707.1:0-82280 GCA_000699545.1 Podiceps cristatus
GACGGGGCGCTGGGCCGTATTTAGGGTGCGCTTGTAAGTAGTTGCGGTCCGGAGGCCTCCGGGTGTTAGCGGTGCAGGTTTCTCTCCAGCGTTCTTTGCTTTAAAATTAATACAGCCTGCCTCTTAACAGGACCTGTTTAGAACTTAATGTAGAAGTGCCATAATAGTATTAACCTGTAGTTACGTTTTAATTTCAACAGGTGATTTGAGTAATCGTTTATTGGCATAATTTTTCTCCTGGCAAAACCCTCACTTCTTTCAGATAGTTTTAAAATCTGCAGACATCCCTAGGACCGGAATCTGAATCTAGATTTCATTGTGGCCTAGAGTTTTGGTAAAAAAAAAAAAAAAAAATGAAATCATAAAGTGGATTTTAACTGTTTTGTTTATTGTCTTTTGTAGATTTAATTACCAGCCACTGTGGAAAATTAACTAATTTAAATACAAATACCAGTGCGCTTTGTCGATGAACTTGCATTGCTCCAGGGAAATCACAGCGTCCCACCTATATGCTACTGTGCTTGAGGATTTTGAAGCCCTGATTGCTGGCCTGGTGGAAATGTTTCTGGTGGAGGTATACAGGTGCAAGCTCTGCCAGTTCACAAGCAGCATCAAATGTAAGATCAGGACACACCTGGCTTGTATGGCTGAAACAGATAACTGCGTGTCAAATTTCAGGCTGTCTGAAAATGGACGAAGACAAAAATTGTCGTATAGCAGAGAGGTGAAGCTAACCAAGAAAATAAAGACAGCAAAGACAATCTTACAAAGATGCCTGTCTTACTACCTATGTATCAGATACTTCAAAATGAGTCCTCACTGTTGTTGTGAGCCTGGGCAGCTAGAGCAATGATCCTTGTGCCTCTCACTCCTGTGAGATGAACACTTCACTTGGAGAAGGAGCAGTTCATCTTCAGGTTGACCAGTCCTGTTCTGCAGTGCTGACTTCTCTTTTATATTCCATGGGTTTCAGTGAATCCAGAAAGAACAACGATGAAGAAGCAGCCCAGACTGTGTATCTTGGCCTCTGTCATGTTTCCAGTGTTAGAACCTTAGCCGGGGAGATAAAAACCCCTAAAGCTGAATCAAGGTGTAAAAATTACAAAAATCAGGAGAGAGGTAGATGTGGCAGTAAAGGGTTAGCTCATCCAGAGAAAGATGCTTATGCCTTACAGCTGGATTCTGAGACAACGCAGCATTTCTGCAACACATGCAACATTGCACTGAAGTCAAAAGATGGTTGTAAAATCGTGAAAAGAGTCATAGTATGGATGACTTTAAATGTGTTTACTTTAGTTGTCACATGACTGAGTGGGACTTAATGGGAAAACCATTTAAAATCACACAAGCAGATAAAAGGAGCCTACCAGTGCCTCATCTGTGAAAGTGTTTTTATATCACAAAGTGCCTTGAAAGTGCACAAAACCAGCTGTCAGAGGAAACATCATCTCTCAGTGCAGAATATATTCATCAGCTTTTGAAACTGAACAGGTAAGAAATCTTCATGTAGCTTGCCATTATCAAGATTTGTTTAAATGTCCACACTGTGATTTTTACCAGTAAGTTAAATTTATTGTTTTTGTTCGTAGAGTTGCCTCGGCTATAAACTTGTCTGTGCATGTAACTTTATTTGGTCAAAGCAAAATTTATTAGAGAGTTTCAGCATGAGCTGTAAATGCTGCCCTGAAAAGCTACAGCAAAGCATCTTCATACTGGTTTAAAAAAAGAAAAAATAAGGATTGCAAAAATTCTGAAAAGTATTATGTATCTTTAATTTTTGATGATGTTTCTTCATTCTGCAAAACCCTGGCTCATTTTATATTGTGGATTCTGAGTATTTCTAGGAGTAGTTGACCATCATATTACAATAATTTCAAGATTATTAGCTTTCTAACGGCTCTGTAACATTACCGTAAAGGTACCTCTATCAAGATTAATGCTTTTTATCTCCAAGTTGTGTGACACAATTAGTAGTCAAATACTATCTTAATTTATAAATGGAAGTCCTTTGCAGAGGAATGTAATCTGTCTCTCTCAAATCACAAAAGGACAGAATTCCAGTATTCTAGTGCTGTTCTCCTTTCCATTGATTTCAAGTGTTGCTTTTGTACCAATTTTACTTCAAGCAAGGAATTATTCTGCTATGAATTGCAGGTGTTTTGCTCTCAATAAAGCCATGAATTTAGTGCTTACTTTCAGGTCTGTAGGCAAAATCTTGAAAGATTTGTGTACAAAGGTAGCGTAGGCATTTTTCTATTTAACCATTCAGTGTTACAGGTGATTGCAGCAATTGATTGATTTTAGCAAGGTTTCTGTGACTGCTAATAATAGAACAAATTCTTGCTGTCTGGGTTGAACTACTGAATTGGTCCCGATTGCTCAATAGTGCAATAGTGCAAAACCAAATAATTTAGCTGAAATAAGATGGTGGGTTATGGAGTGCTCAGGCGTTTGTGGCAGTGATCAGATAAGAAAACAGGCAATGTTAGGAGCATTGGGGAATGTGGAATAATGGGGCTTCCTGTGATGTAGCCAGGCTGGGCATTTCATCTGTGTTGCAGTGTTGGTTCTCATAGAATCATAGAATATTTTGGGTTGGAAGGGACCCCCAGAGCCCATCTAGTCCAACCCCCCTGCAGTGAGCAGGGACACCATTACCCAGAGCAGGTTGCTCAGAGCCCCGTCCAGCCTGGTCTTGAATGTTTCCAGGGATGGGGCCTCCCCCACCTCTCTGGGCAACACGTTCTGGTGTTGCACCACCCTCATCGTAAAGAATTTCCTCCTTATATCCAGCCTAAACCTACCCTGTTTCAGTTTAAAACCATTACCCCTTGTCCTGTCACCACTGTCCCTACTGAAAAGATTTTCCCCCTCTTTCCTATAGGCCCCCTTTAAGCACTGACAGGCCACAATCAGGTCTCCCCGCAGCCTTCTCTTCTCCAGGCTGAACAAGCCCAGCTCCCTCAGCCCGTCCTCATAGGCTCCAGCCCTTGGATCATTTTCTTAAAACTTTAGGTTAGATAGTGTGCTGTGTAGTCTAATTTTGAAGTTGTCTTGTTTGTCTTTGGGCTAGATAGGGTTGTTCTGAGCTTTTACTGTTTAAAAGGGCAGGAGATAGAATTTTCATAGAAGGTCATTGCAGAATTTCTACAGGAAAAGTAACTAAAAAAAAAAGTATTTTTTTCAAACTAGAAGCAAAATTAGCATCTTTCTTGCTTCACAACAACATACAGTGTCTCCCTTAACTGTATGTGACTATAAACCAACAGCAAGGGTTTGCAGTCCAGCCCATCTTTTTCCATAAGAGACTGGGAAGGAGAGCACGTAGGAAGACAACTGAAATTCACGGTATTCCAAAACAGATGACTACAAGAGTGGAAAGATTTATAAGTGCTCGTACAGTGTTTTCTTAAGTGAAAGCAGAATTGCTTTGTATTGAGAAATTATTCAAGTTTTCTCTTGAATAGCTAATTTCCTTCCATTTGATGTGTGTGGGGTGTGTAAAAAATCTATCTTCCTTACAAGTGTAGTGAGAAGATGACCTGGTATTAGGTTTTCTGGCGTGCTTTTTTGACAATTTCCATCATGTCCAGGGAGCAATGAATTTTCAAGATTATAATTTACCATTCACTGTTATGCTAACATATGCAGAAAGTTTACTTAATTTTAGCTTTCTGGTGAAAAAAAATAGTAGGTTGAACACTTAGTAACTTTTTTTTAGCTATTGGTAGTTGAGGTGGAGAAGAAGCGTTAACAAAATTGCACATCATCTTCAGATTGTTAGTATTTTTCTGATGTTTCGTTCCATTAAAGAGAGTAATACTGTAACATTACAAACAACTGTTGCCACCAGTTCATTACGCTTGTGGAGCTGATATGATGGCTGTGTGAGCCTTCCTGCTTGCTATGGGAATAGTTTTTGAAATAAGCTTTAACTCTAGCTTCCTAGCACTAAGCTTGTGCTTAGTGTGAAGTTTTAGCGGTAATTACTAACATTATTAGCTACAGTATGCTTGTTATAACTTTTAACCTACATGAAAACCTAACTGATTAATGGCAAAAATGTGAAAATTGCTAAAATACTTTGTAGCATACTGAGGTTTCTTCCTAATTTCTTATTTAGGACAAAGCTATCAGTTTGTCATGCTGAGAGATTCTTGTATGTGGTTATGCAATGTTATTTGTTGTTTACTTGTCTAAATTAAAACAGTTGTCAGTATTTGTATAGGCTGTATAGTGACAGTTTACCATCTGCATTAGAGATGAAGAGGCAAAAGACCTGAAAGACTAATCACATGCCTGTCATTGGTTTTGGTCTTTGGATCTTAAACCTTCAAAGAAGAGTCTAGAAGTTGCTAAGGAGATGAGTGGTTGTATATTAAAACCTTTTCAGGAAAGGATTAGTGGTCTTGCTTGCATTTCCCATTAAATGGAAATCCTTTTTGCAAAACCCACAACCTCCAACCAGTACTTTCTCCAGACCAAACTTGAGACTGTCAGCAGCTGTGCTTAGAAGAAAATGGACAAGAAAAGCGTATTGCATCTTGCCACTAAAAATAATCATTTGAAGCTTGGGTATTTTGATGTTTCCTAAATATCTATTCCTTTAATTTTTTTCATATGCTACGCATTTCACATCAAAATAACTCCACTGCAAGTATATATTTTGCTGACTCAAATTGTGATTTGAAATCTTTGAGAGCTGCTTGTTATCCTAGTTTTTTGTTTTGTTTTGACATTGGGGGAGAGGAGTGCATTGAGCATCCTTAGAACTGAGCTAACCTTGCTTTTGCCACCAGAGTTCCCATGGTCAAATTGTGTCTTCATAATTAATAATTGCTCTTTCTTCTGAGATACTGTCCATCTCAGCCAAATTCAGCGTCATAATGCTTAAATAAGCACAGAACACTTTAAAACTACATAGGAGTTAAGCTTGAAATTTTATATTAACAATTGCTTCATCTAAAGGTAAGTCTTTTTCTTGTAACTTAATTAATGTATCTAATCTGATTTTAACATTGTAACAAACTATGGCTTTTAATACACATAAGGAATGGATTAAGGTCCGCAAGCACATGCAACTGTGGTTACAATTTCAAACATGTACTGAATACCAGAGATGTGACAGACCTTTTTTTCCAAATGTAGGTGAATTGGTTTTTGATTATTTTTATCCCTCCCTCCCTCCCTCCCTTTGATAGGTCTGTCTTCTACTTCTTTTGTTTTAAAATCTGCTTAGTTTATAAAGTGCAACAAATACTTTATAAGTACTATAAACATGTACTGTATTTCTGATGAAATGTTTTACTTCTGTCTGCTCTTATAGAGTAGAAGTGCTAGGTATTCCCAATGCTAGCTATTTGCTTAATGCAAGTGTATATACAAGTAGATTTGTTTTAATTAGTGGAAGATGGCTTTACAATTCATTAAGCTCGATTGAAACTGTGGTTTGAGCAGGGGGAGGAGGATTAGGGACTTCTTACAGTTTGCTTGAAGGCACTAAACAAGGAACCCCATCTTCAGAGGGTGGCGGTGGGACTAGCAGCTGCTCTGAGTTCACAGCTGATGCTGTTAAGTAGATAGGGGAGAAGACAACGACTGTGCGGTTTATGGGTTTCTGATGAGTTTCTTTTGGCAAATGATAATTGCTTGGTTAGATAATCAGCGGTCTGTTAGTTTAAAATTAAATTTTTCTTTGTTAAGTTGGTAGCAGCAAGTTTATCTTTTGTCAGTCTTGTTCCATCTTACTGCAGATGGAAATGAAGCTCGCGCTGAGTAGGTAGAGATTCTTGCTTCATATGGGGAAGGCTCTGTATTACCTCACTGTTTTATTGGATTCTTGTTTTCAAACTGGACCGTTGCAGAGGGGAGGGGGTTACTGTACTGCTTAAAACATCAAAGCTGAAGGATGCTTCATGTCTGCAGCTTTTCTGTCTTTAGCTTTATGTCAATGTGACTGGAATAACACCAGAATTGTAATTGAATGATAGCCAGCTGGGTTTAATGTACAATTAAGATCTTGTTTGGTCTCTTTCTGATTCCTTTTTGGGACATTTAATGATGTCAGAAGCACACATTGCATTTCATACGGTTAGCAGTTCCAGTTCCTCAGACCTTGACCTACAAATCCTAGACCTGTGGTTAGAACAGAGCTATATGGAGAGGCTTGTCCCTGTGTTTCTGATTTCTGACTTCTGTCTCTGGTTAACCTGATTAACTGAAGCAGGGTGAATCTGATGGGAAAATGTTTAGCAGCCTGTCAATCAATGTATATTTACTTTAGTTCCATCAAATGAGCAATACTTACGACTAACTTCCACACTTCTTAAATCCTAAAGCACCTTTCAAAGGACTCTGTCTAGCTTTGTCTCTTGCAGGGTGAACAAAATGGGGGAGGTGGGGGGAAGCTGTGCATTCTTACACCGTCGAATTTGATTTTGTAATTTATTTTTTAACAGTGGTAGAGGCTATACATCTCTAGCAGCTGTTCCTCTTTGTACTGATAAATATACTTTCCCCAACATTGTGTTAAAGAAGGCCCCTTCCTCTGAAAACAGAAATTAAATGAATTTATGGCATATATGTGCATATCTCTCATTTCTTCTCTATTTTAACTGCTTACTTTGTATTTAGTGTTAAAACTGCACTGCATTTTTTTACTACTATAGATGTTCTGCTTTGTTACCAATGTTGCTGTTTATTTAAAATACACTGTTTTCACTTGCTCCTGTCTTGCTTTTTTAAACAGTGGTGGCTGACATTTTTCATGGTTGGTTCTTTGCCTCCAAACGACACTTTTCCTCTAAAAGCAGATGAACCAAAATGATTTAACCAATATTCTAGAATACATATGGGGGAAAACTTTCTGTTCCTAATGTTTTCGAGTGAAACCAGTAAGACTGTGGGTGTATAGCTTTTATTTAAAAAGCCCTAATAGTCCATGGCTAGCAGGAAAGGTGTAAGCATTTTTCAGATGGTGTCTTCTGTTAGAATAGATGAGAGGCACACTCCTGATGCAAAAACTTGTCGAGATTTGGCCTCTGAAAAATGCAGTGAACAGTGAAGATACCTTACTGCAGGAATCTAATTGTGACAAAGTGTTCTACAGAGGCAGGGACAGGAACTAAGAAAACTTACCAGTTTTCTTTGGTACCTGGCTGCAAAGGTTTTTAATTCTTTCATAGAGAGCATATAAAAAAAGTTGGATACTAAAGTATCCAGTGGGGCTTGAAAACCTCTAAGGAGTTGCTAGAGGACATGATGAGATCAGGAGATGAACTCAAACAGAATTTGGCATGTTAGGAAAACTGCTACTGGGCAGAGAATAAAATAAAGTGGGGAGTCTCAGAGAATGAAAATAACTTGGGCAACAGGGTGGCCTGAAGTGGACAGAAAGGATTTAGAGTCTCAGATATGTGAACGGTCATTAATATAACAGGCTACACAGTCACTTCTATTTACTACTGCTGTCATTACTCAAATGGCAATTAGTTCAAGCATCAGAGGTTTCTGGTGTATCTAAGGGTTTCAGCAATGCCAACCCAAATATAATTCGCTATTGTGAAATCTGGAATTTGTTTTAACTTCATAGGTATTTTGTTTCAAAAAATATAGCCTAAAACATGTTCAATCTGTTTTATAGAGAAAAAACAAACACCAAAAAAACCCCAAACCCCAAACAAAAAACAAACACACACACACAAAACCCCCCAAAAAAAAACACACTAAAAAATTAAGAAAACTCACAGTAAGGGTTGCAAAGTCAAACACTCATCATCTATATGGGTGGGTGGGTACACTTGCAAATTTTTCTACTGCCTGACTTGACTGTATACAAATCACACACACCCCTCTCCTGATCCTTCCAAAATTCAGTGTGTTGAATGGGTAGTGCTTTATTAGCCTTGGTTTATTGTTTAGTTAGCATAGAATATATACACAAAAAGCAATGAAATGAAGGTTACCAAGGCAATGTTCATTTTGGCAATTCCTATTTTTTATTTCGTGGCTTATCAACCTTAATGAGCTGGGATTTTGTTTCTTAATATAGGATTTATTTTGTGTTGTGGGAAATATATTGGGAATTTATCTTAACATACTAAAATAAATTATCAAAAATGATGTCTTTAGCAGTGTGTGCTGTATGCTCTTAGTTACTAGGCTGTGAGACAATACAGTACATTGCTATATAAAAGTTTACATACTTCTTCCTTAGGTCCTGTGGTATCTAGACCCTTTAGGGTTACCAGATTCAGCTTCATCATGACATCCTAACGTATTCTGTGTTGGTGGTTGTGTATTGACCACTAAACCACACTGGTGTACACTGAATGGAGGGTCAGGTAAGTGTTTGTTTATTCATAATACTGTCTTGAATATACCATCTCAAAAAAGCATCATACTTCATTTAATCTGTAAATGGTCATAAAATTGGCAATTTATCCTCCCTTTTCCCCCAGTCACTAGTGGCTCCATAATGCAGCAGGGTTTGTAATCTGATGCTTGCTGTGCCATGACATTAAAATGAATTGGCAATTTAATAAATAAGGCTTGATGACACCAGGTGAGAAAAAATCTTTATTTTTTAATTCCTGTAAACAGTAGTGTACTGAAATGTCTTACTTTACCAAGCCCTCGTGGGGAGCATTTGGTAGATACTGCTTAAATTCATGGATTTTACAAGTCACCTTCAGAACTGGTGCAACTGTTTTGTTTTTAACATCACTGTTTATATCTTGTTTGTAGACTTTGGACGGGGGGCTAAAAGAGAATTTTTGGTACTCTTGTTGCTAAAATAATTAACTCGTACAAAAGCAGCAATATGCAAACTATGTCAGGACCAAAAAGATTGAGTTAAGTGATTCTGTGCCAAATTATGTTTTCTGTGAATGAAAGTATTCCCCTTCCTCTGAAACAAATACTGTCTGTTTTCTCAGGTATCTAATGGACTTATTTGAATTATTTCCTAGTTTTATGAAGTATGCTCTATATTTAAAAGTGTATGCAGCACTGTGGTTTTTAAGCTTGTATTTTAGGTTGGAAATGGCTGTCATTTCACTGATCTTGATGTTAGTCTTAACAATGTAATTACACTGTTGTTAAAATAGCATAAAAATCTAAGATGGGAAACTTAATATTTGGATATTCCTAACATAATAAAAATAAATTGATTCCTTGCAACATAATAGTTATATTATGTAAATATGTTGCTTGTTCCTTATCTGCATGTATAATCATTGGAAGTTTAGCTGAGAAAACTTAGAAAAGACAACTACTTAAAATGTGTGTTGTTAGATAAAGGTTTTGTAGCATTGTAATCTGATAAACCCAATGGATATAAGTCAAATGAGATACCAGAAAATCATGTTTCTCCTTCCTGCTTTGACACTTCTTTTAAAAACAGGGTTATTTATTGTGTGTGTCAGACACAATAGTAACTTTCCAAATGCTATAATTTTTATCATTACAATTTGTGCTTATTTATTTTTGTTTTTCTCTTCCTTTGTGCTGAGCAGCACTGTAGAAATTTTATAATGAAAGTGTGCGTCCAAGAATGATAATCTGTCTTTCTAGGGTGTGTGTGAATGGCAGTTAAATGTTGCTAAGTCACCTGCCTGTTCATTGTATGTAAAATATATGCAAAAGTAAAATAGATCTATTCTTTCCTCAGCATTAGCTATATTTAAAAACTTGGATGTAATTCTCACAGTTAAAAAAAGACACACACCCCCCCAAAAAAAAAAACCCAAAAAAAAAAAAACCAAAAACAAAAAAAAAAAAAAAAACAAACCAAAACCCCCAAACCACAACACCACCACAAAACAAACAAAACCAAAAACCAACCCAAAGAAATTAGTTGTCTAGATTTTTTGGGAAGGTTTTTTTTCCCTTTGTGCATGTGTGTGTGTGTTTCACAAATGTGACAGAATGATTGGCAAGGGTTCTTTTTCTGTTACTGGACTGAATTATGAGGGTTATACTATTTTAAAAATCCCTCTACAACTTCGTTTTTCACTTGGAAGTATCTCAAATTCTTAAGTCTTTTCAGTTAGTGATGGTAATGTAAAATATCAGGTGATACTGTATTTTGGGCTTCTTTTTGAATTAGTTAACTTATTTCTTAATTGGCAATCTAGAGCAGCATTGAAAGAGCATATGAAAAATCACAAAACTTCTACAGCCCCCTGTCTTCATGGTGGGATCAGGTATTCAAAACCAGATGTCAGAGGAATGGACAACATAAATCCATCAGGGAAAAGAAAAAGTAACAAAAAACCACAAAATCCCCACCAACCAACAAAAAACCCCAAACAAAACCAAAAAAACCCCAACCACCAAAAATAAGAAGGGAGGAGAAAGGAGAAGGCTGAAGATGATCCTGTGTGCTTCAGCACAAAAGCAACTAGAAAGAAGGATTCAAGTTCATTTATATGCAGTACTTAGAGTAGGTATGACCTGTATTATAGCAGAACTTGCCATTTCGTTTATGCCCGAAGTTCTTCGGTAGATCTTCATTGCAGAACAATTGTTAATGTGGCACATTTATTTGTTTACTTACTTATTTTTACAAGAAAGTTGTCCACAGTTAGCCTGAACAAAAATAAGGTACACTGTTCAAATAGCTGTTTTCTACTTGGTTTGTGACAGTACTTTTGAATAAAGTAAGCAGAGACTGATCAAAAGGTGTTTCTAAAGGTTTTCTCTTACATTTTGTTACAAGCAATAACAAAGGAGAGCCACTGAGATGTGCTCTTTGAAGAGTCAAGAGATGTGCTGTGAGACTTCTTGGAATTCTGCACGTAAACTTGATGGGAAAAAAGCTGTGACAATGTACAGCTTCCTTTGCAGTCGTGGCTGCATTTCTAAGAGGCATATTTATCGAAGCACCAATTTTATCAGTTAATGCAAAATTTCATTTATCTGCAGTTGTAAGAGCTTACACTAAGACTTTGTCTGATCTCAAATTCATCCTTTCTTCCAAAGAGCACTTGAGAAGGCATTTGATGGTTTCCTGTTATTCAGAAAAAATCTTTTTTTTTTTTTCTTTGATGAAGAAGATAGGTGACCTCTGGTAGCCACCCATCCAAAAGTTGACATCATGTGACATTCTAATGGTAGTTTTTCTAGTATTTAGGTAGGTAAGTTAGTGTACATTCTGTTTCTCTAGGTTTCTTCTGAGTATGTGACTTTGGTTTGGGGGATATTCTGTTGTTTATGGCCATACATGTCTGTTGCATTATTTAGAAAATATTTTCACAATATACACCTTCAGTTTAACTAGAGAAATCACTTTCTGACTTTTAAAGTTGTGTATTGTAATCTAAATAATTCCAATTGTCCAAGTTTTTTCCTCAAGTAACTTTTTTACCTCACTGTTTTCTAGGACTGAAGTAATTATCTATAGTGAATGTGGATTTCCTGGTCTGAAGTTATTACTGCTCACATGGAAAGATATAAATATATTTTTTACTAGTTTGCTGAAAGTGATGTAATAGAAGGAAAAGGAATTTGGGCTTGGATGGTCAAAGGCCTGATTACTTGTGATGACCTCACAGCTTTGTGTACTGATGATGTACCTTTCACATAGTTAAGTAGTCAGTTAACAAGCCTTGTTATAGTCAAAGTACATTTCAGTCACAACAAATTCACAAAGCAGGTAGACAAGTTGCTCCCATGTTCACTGTGAGGTATTTTGAAATAACTTGACTCATTTTTAAATAAGTTGAAGTATAATTTTATAAGGCTAAGCACTTTACAGCATTATTTCATTACAACAGTTATTTTTGAACTGGTGGGCTATGGCAGTCCAAATTTAGTCTGAGGTTACATATGAAATATGTCATTATCTGATGAACATGTTACCTTTTTGTTTTGGAATTAAAAAGAGCATTTGTGGACTGAGTCTCTGGAGCTTTCCCTGGAATAGTGCTTGTAATTACTGCAAAGTTTTAAGGCCTTACATGAATTTTTCATACACAGTTCTGGTATGAGTTTTGCTGTGCTATCTGTACAGCAAAGAAAATGTCATGTTAACGCTCTTTCTTACAACCTCTTTGAAGGGCAAACTGATGAAACTAGCAATTAGCCAGAATGTGGCTGTCTCTTACCTCTTTCCACTAAAGGCCCTGACCCTGTGGCAGGACAGAATCTGTTGTGAACTGCAGCCAGTTCAGCGTTGTGTCCCGCAGCTTCGGTTAAGTAGCTGATGGCAGAATGGCATAAAGATAATGCTGCTATGCTGACTGCAACTTGATGGGCGCAGTCGGCACTGCTACGCAGAGCTCCAGAGTGCCAAAGCAGGTAGCCTCATTTTCTTTTCCTGGAATCACCTCTCAGTATGTCTAGATTAACAGATTCATTTGGGAAATACATTTTAGAGTCTATCAATATTTTCAAATTAAAACTTAAAAAAAAAAAAATGCCTTTAGCCTGAAAAAGATCTGCTGTCACAAGGTTGAGTTTTCAGAGAAGCGTAGGTAACGGTACGCAGGGAACAGCCGTTTCCCTGGCTGTCTTGTGGTGCTTTTTTTGGTTTGTTTTGTTTTTCCCCAGAAGAGGGCAGCAAATGAACATCTTCGCACTGGCTTTTAGTTTTCAAATGCTTTTTCAGTGTTCCTCTTTGCCTGTAAACCTCAGTGTAGAATACCTACTGATGGTAGAGTTTAAGATGATCATTTCTGCCTAACTTGCTACAAAGATAACTGGAATGTATGCGTTGGAAGTCTTCATTCTTCTCAGTGTTAGGCAGTGGAATTTATTTAGTAAAATCTATTTCAAGTTCATAAAAAAGGCAGTTCTGTATGGAAGTTTAAAATTTTTATGACTATGTCATTAGGTGTGTGTATATTTTAAAGGATGAAATAGCTGAACAACCGAACTCCATGACATTAATAATGTCACCTAAGTCTTGCTTCCATCTTTTAAATACTTATTTTCTATGTTTCAAGTTACATTAATGTAATATTACAATTCCAAATGATGTTCACATGGCCATTTTTCTCCAATGAGAAAATAAAACTGAGAATGCGTGGAATATAGCAATGCTTTTAATTTGGATATTAATTCATGCATTCATGTACAAGGATGGCTCGTGCTTTCTGCTGCAAGTGCATGCGAGTTAAAGGCCTCAATTCACAGGGAACACTAGGGATTCTAAAATATAACCATTTTTTATTGTCTTATTTCAGCAACAAAATGCAGTTGTATCATCTAAAACTGTATGGAGGTGAACCGTATTACTGGAGTAAAGGGGGTTTTATGGCTATGTAGGAAAATGCTGAATAACAGCAAAAAATGTGAATTTATTGAAAGTGGCCGTAATTCTGTTTAAGCTACTGATGAAGTAGTTAGCAAGAAGCCACAGAGAGGGGGCAGTCCAGCCTTTTCAGTTGCTGAGTTTTATCCAATAGTATATATATAGAATGGAGAATCATAGTGGCATCTGTGAGGTTCAGCTGCCTGTAATCGGTATTCATAAGCTAACTGGGAGGAATGAAACTGATTCCTAACATGACAGATTTATTGATAGCCTTATCTGACTGTTTCATTAAAATCATAAGTGTTATAATGCATGTGGGACCTTTATGGAGCCCAAAACTTGATCAAGAGTACTCAAGACCCTTTGGTCTTAATGAGTTGGAATTTCCCACTGTCTCAAATGCACCTTATTTACAGCTAAAGGATGAAAGGTTAAATCATCCATATTACGATTCCAGGTTCCTTTGGACGTTCGCTCCTTAACCTTAGAAGATTGGATCAACCCTGCTAGTAACACAGTCTTTCATTTCTCCTTAAAGAAAAAAGAACACATCACTGTCTGTGGGGAGTTTGCACTGCAAGTGCTGCATAATATAGGCACTACCTGCAACATTATTGGAATTCTGAAAGCTTGCATTTAAAGCCATTACATGTGCTGGAAACAGGCAGCTATGCTTACGCTTTTTTTGAGGAGTAACTCAAATATCTAGAAAATCAAAATAGATCTACTTTTCTACAAAGCATTTAATCCCCTAACAAAGGACAGTTGTTCTGTTATGTCATTGTGAAAGGCTTGTCCTTTAAGTGTGTAAAAAGTACAGTTTTAATTCTGATTTTGATAAGTAGAAATGATCACAAAGACCATTTTTCCTAGTCTGTGAATTGGCACGTTATACCTTTGGACTGCTGTACTTGGATTCACAAAGATACTACAGAAATTAGTTTCTGCATTTTTTGGTCTTTGCTTCATAGCTCTAAAAAAGTTCTGTTTGTCCTGTAGGAGTTTAGACTCTTGGTCTCTGACAGTTAATTTTTTTTTGTGATGATTTTTTGTCTTGAAATTTCAAAGATGTTTATGGGAGAGAGGAAAAATTAGTACAAGGAGTTATTCAGAATGACACAGCTTGCCTTTCAGAGTTGGCTTTCATCTTGAAGGCTGCTGTTTAAATCCCAGATTTTTCCATGTAGTCCCTTGGTTCTACTGAGATAATTTTTTAGCTTTCACGCCTTCTATGCATCCAACACTTCAACAACTCTCCTGAGTACTTAAGTTCCTTTATGCAAGTTAAAGGCTTTTGTTCTTTACGGAATGTGAGCTTTTTTTCTGTGGTGCAAGAAAGTGTTAATCCACACAAAGAATTGAGGATTAAATCCCCTTTTGCATCTTTCTTGTTTTGAATACTGTAGCATGAAATAACAGCTGTATGATTCACTCTTAATTAAGAACTAGAAGGAATACTTTTACCAGTAGAATTCTTGAGTATAATGTAAACTGATTTAATTGTTTTCTAAAATACTTAGTTTTCAAAATAGCAGGACTTGAATTACCTTCACAGATATGTCGTGAAAATAGCTGCTTTCATTAGGGTGTTTAAAGAATGAGTAATCCGGTTTATTACATCTAACATGGGAATGTAGTACGTGTATTTGGAAATAGTATTTACTTAGTAATTAATTATTTACAAGTATGATTTGAAAGGACATTGTTTCCTTTTGCTGAGTGCTGATGAATAATCTGGATAGAGATGTAAGCTCCTTTTAAACCTACTATGGTTGACTTCCACAGGACAAGGATTTTAAATTCGTTCTTTGCTTGTATTTCTCCCTTTGAAATTATTGTGTGTTAAAGATGTGGCTTTACAGCATTATAGACTTGTTTGTGAATTTGTGAAAAAACAGTGCTTCCTCCATTGTTGCTGAGTTTTGAGGAACTTTAAGTGCTTGAGACATAGAGTGAAATGGTTTTGAGGCATTCTGGGCATGGTGTGGGGAAGAACCTAGAAAATCAAGGAATTCAGAACAGCAGAACTGTGATCTGTGTAGACTTTTTCAAACATTTTAGAATTTTGTTCACTAGTAATCCTTTCTTTGTATACAAGCACACATACAATTTTCATGCACGTTGGTTTTCCTTTTAAATAAATTCCACTTGCTGACCTGAAAGAATAGCATGTTATCCTGTTGAGAAGGTAGAATCTGTCTTTTTTATTCAGACAAAAAACTCTAGAAGACTGAGACGTATTTTGATGTTTGAATGGTCCAGCAATCCAATATGCATTCTGCAATATTACCTGCTAGTAAATTACTCAATGCAGCAAAGTATGTCATTCGGGGAATGTAAATAAATAGTTGAAAGATAATAAGCTAATAACTGAAGTACTTGATTGTAGACAGATCTGATAGGAATCTTTGTGCTCTCATCCCTGCCATAATGGTATCAGTCTTTCCTAACTAATAGCTTTAAACACTCACGATAAAAGGCATTAAAAGCCTAAATTAACACAGTAACTGAGAAATGTCATCCCTTCAGACCACTTGCCCAGGAAGAATAGATGATAATTTTCCAGCTGTGACAAGGTTTGTTTCCTTCCTGACAGGAAATGGTCTTATAGTTAGCTCTGCAGAAGCACATGGGAATGCATGATGCCATCAAAGTCTTTTGCTGCCAGCACCTGAGTATGAAGCAAGGCTGAAGGCCTCTCTGACACAGGATATGTTAATGCATAGAGGTGGATTACATGCATGTCTTCTTTATGTTACCACTTAGATCAACTGCTTAGGGAGAAATAAAAGAACAGTTGAATGTTGAATACTGTATAGGAATGCTTCTTTTGTGCCATGAAAAGCATTTCTAGAGAAAAGGGGTATTTTTTTGCCTGTTGGTAGTTCTCTCTCTTGCATTGAATATGCAAAAAACAAACCCTCTGATCCTGATTTAAAAAAACAGGCAAATTTTTAATTTAAATGTTTATTATGGCATTGAGGGATATTGATCTTTAAGGATGTCTGATTTGCCTTCCTGAATATAGGTATATTGACAGAAATCCTGTTTTAGGATCTGTATTCAGAAGACACCTATGTAAATGAATAGATACTGCAAAGGCAAGGACAGCTTATGTCCCTGGCTCGTTAACTAAGAAAGGATGCCTTTGCTAGTTCAGCAGTTTCATATTTTTTTGTTCCATACTGGTACTCTATGACCAGAAAAGAATGGGAATGTTTGCTCGAAACTTTTTAAATCAATTTGCGCATATTGACATATTTCAAGATTTTTCATATAATACATTGTTGTTTGTCCACCTTGGCTACATTCCCCATCATTTTCTGGAAAGCTTCCTGCTTCAGTTTTCTGTTTTAAAGTTTAGTATTGAACGTCTATCAAAGGCCTAGCCTCTCTGAATGATGTTCTGGGGTTCTTTCTATCTTGGTCAAGTGATTTGTTTACATAGACTTTGTGTTGCCATGGTTATGTTAAGTCCATCAGTCTGCCAAAAGAGACACTTGCATTAGAAATTCCGAATTTACACAGAAGAAAGTACTTTGTATCACTGTCTGCTTGAAACTGTTGGATCTGCGCCATCTTGTTGGTATTTAAAAAGTTAAGCCTATCTCCTTCCTTCTGAACTGAGCATTTACAGGATTAGAAAATAAATTTAATTGAATGAATAGGATAGGAACCTGCTATGTTGTGTTAATGGCCTTCTGAAACCTGCTCCTTGATGCATGCAGTGAGTGGGTGGACAGGACAGTAGGGAGCCAATTAGCTGCCTGTGATAATATTTAAATAAATCAGCTTGTGGAGAACTTGTCCTGTAGGATCTGGCAGCATGGTGAATAGGGAATATCCGCCTGCGTCCACCCTGGCAAAAAACTGTTCAGTGAGTTGAAGAAATGAAATACTTTTGCAGTGGTTTGGCAGGAGTGTGATGCTCCAACACTTGCTCCATCCCGCAGCATTGGAGCCATGGCGTCACACTCGGCAGCAGAGGAGAGTAGGCAGATGTCTGGCAGGAAGCATAGGTGTGAAGTGGGGCTGATAGACATCTCATGCTACTGGGACAGATGGCTCTCAATCTCTGTGGTAGCGAGTATGCCATGTCTTCAAAGGCAGACATTTGCTCTATTAAATATTCTTAGTTTATGTAGAAGGCAACTGGCAGGGCTTCAAAAGGTACAGGAAAAGGAGAGTGATACCCGACTTCTCCTAGGAGGCTGGCTAGGCAGTGTGGCTGGGCACTTAGTGATGTTCAGGTGCGTAAGTAGACAAGTGACCAAAACCATGCAAAATAAATTAACCTTTTGAAAAAAAATGAAGACAATATGTCACTGTCTAGAAGAAAAATTGCAAATCCAGAACTGTCTCTGGTTCCTTGTTCTGCTGCTGACCTGCTATGTAACTTACAGTAGGCACATGTAATGAATTTTAGAAAGCTGCTTATTACCTATGAAAATGTAGTTTCTTATGTAGATACCAAGTTATTGTCAACTGCTCCTGAAAATGTCATCAACCTCTTCTTGTTTGCTTCTCCGTTGACAAGTGAGGGTAAAAACAAAAAAATGCTTTGATTTCCACATGATGCTGACTATGTAATGATCATGCAATGTGATATCCCCTGCATTCATTCTTAAAAGATAACACTAATGGAACTGGAGATTTACTTGTAATAATGTTGGTGTGAAATGCTGTCTTGAGGAGAATTATTACTATACTGTGGTTGGTGTTAGGACTTAGATTCTTAAAATATAGTCACTTTTCATTATTTTTTAACTCAAGTGTATTTGTTTGTTTCGTTTGTCTTTTTATTTTTGGCTGCAAAAATAGATTTTTGCCTATTTGGGGCTTGCACCAAATGACCTCCAGAGGTCCCACTCCACCTCAACCATTCTGTGATTCTGTTTAAGGTTTGGTTTTTTGTTTTTTGCGTGTATTTTTTTTAATTTATTTTTTAAGTCTGTGGTTTCTTTCTGGTTAGGTTTGTTTCAGGTTCTCCACTGTAAGGCTAATATTTCAGAATTTTCATACATCAAAAAAATATGAAGATAAATATTGGAAATTGTCAGTGGGAATGTAGGTGAAAGGGGAGCCTAGTCCTTTAAGAATGTACCTCTCAATGTTTTTGTTGTATGGAAATGGTTCTGGCCGGTTTTCCTTGACCAAACTTACAGTGGAAGCCAAATTTAGATGCAGTAGGTCTCCTACTGATAAAACAGACTATAACCTTTAACAGCTTAGACCATTATCTAAGATCATGCTTCATTAGCAACAAGATCATGTGAAAGATGACTTGTGGCTTTGAGGATGTGCTGGAAATGCTAATCCACTGGTACTCTCTTTTTCAGCTTCCTCAACTTTCTGTTGTCATAGAAGATACTAAATCCTTCATAGTTACTTTTTCATTTCCCGTAAGGGGAGAAGTCTTTCAAGTGTGAGATCTGCTCTTACGCCTCCATTGATGCAAGCTCTCTGCAGCAGCACTTCCGAACATGTGCTAGTGAGAGGCCTTACAGATGTTGCCTCTGTTCGTATAGCTGGTAAGTGTAAATAATCCCTCCATCAGACAAATTCTGTGAATCTCTCAGCTTTAAAACAAACCATGTGGGTTTTGGGGGGTTGTTTTAAGATATATGCTCCTGCCCATTAATAAAAACCAAGTCAAATGTTTAAATATATTCCTGTTGGGAGCTTGGCTCTATGAAGGCTTTCTTATTTAAAGGGATCTCTCTGTCCCCTCTTTACAACTCTCACTGTATATAACTGCGGCATAGATTCTGCTGGAAGATATATGATATGTTAATGTGATAAATACAAAAGTATCTGGTAGAAGAAGGTGACAGTATCTGTGTCTGAAGGAGTATTGGAACAAATGGTAGTGACTTGTATAAAAACAAAAACGTGTTCATTCACTAACTGTATGTCTTAATTTGCTGTATTAGGCGTACCATGCTTCTTTTTCACACCACACACTTTGTCTGCGGCTTTGCTTGTAGTGTTTTGATTCCACTCTCCTGCCCCCGCCAATTGAGGAAATGATCACATTTCTGACAGTGCTAACACATTTCATTTTGCAGTGTTGGCAGAGCGTGTCATGTGATGAGTGGGAGCATTAGCTTGTCTTAGTAAAACTGAAGTACATGTTGAAAGTATGTATTTATCAGCCTTAGAGGCTGTTTAAATGTTAAATTCTTGTGTGTTTATGTGCTAAATGAGGTACTGCTTGTTTTGGGCTTTTTAAACTTTAAAGTTTTAAACCAAGATAAGCTAATGTCCACAAGTCACTTCTTGAGGTATACAGTGGCTGGTGGAGGCATGGCTTGATTAGTTTTGGTGCCTTACTTACATGAGGAAAAGCCTAATTTACTCTGATTCTTATCTGTCATAATAAAGGTAATTCTGATTACAAAACTAGTTCTCCTTTTGCAGAGTCTTTTGATGCCAGAGTTAAAATCTAGAAATGCATCTATCGAAAGTGGTAAGATACATTGAGCTTCTTCACTGAGAGTTTTTTGGTATTTGCTAATGCAATAACATGGAAAAAGGCTTTTTCCTAATTTTTGTGGCAGCTGTGTAAAAGCAGAAGTGTAAACATTATCCAAATGTAACAAAAAAATGAAGGAAACTTGTTTAATGGCGTGGTCACTTACTGGCCTTGCTACAAAGACAGATATTTGCAGATATTTACTTTCTGGGAGGTGTCATGCATGTTCTACTACCTAATGCAGGAAAAAATAGTGGTTGGAAAATTTGAGGGGAGTGGTAGTGGTGAACTCCACAGACTATAGAGTGGAAGACTGGTGATTTGTTACTTTTTATGCATTAATGTAGCAGGCACAAGAAATCCAGTTTCCTATCAGATAAGCTTTAGTTATAGGGTACAGCTAAGCATGACAGGGGACTGTCTTTAAGTCCTGTACTACTAAAAATCTGTTTTCTTAATAAGCCAGTCTGTAATATCTGTCATACTATTTTGTCTCTTTTTGCAGTATTACTTTACAAGCATATACTTTTTCATTTATTTGTAGTAAGTCAGCCCTACTTACAGGGATCAAAGATTTTGTTGCTTGTAGATTAACAATGTACCTCCTTCCACCAGCATACTTTTGTTGCTGTGTTAGATGCACATTAGCCATCATAATATAAACACTTGCGTGCTTAACTTTTGCTGTGCAACTAGTTCCATTGAAGTTAATAAAATTGCTCTTTAATAAATTAAAAACTATATAATGACAGTCTATGAGATCAGGAAGTGGATGTTTTAAGCAGTGTCTATAAGATTAAATGATAACACTGTCTGAAAGTAATAATTTCTTGTATGTAAAATCTATACTTATAAAATATTTAGTTTCTGTCTACATAGCGGTAACTGCAAATGCCTGCATAGTGTTCCAGACCTAAATAGTTTGGATGTCTGAAATTGCCACTTGTGAAACCGTTTACCTGAATTGGGTAAATAGTTGAGGGTTTGGTTTTTTTCTTAAGTAATCTATTTCAGGTCTGTAATAGTCTTAAGATTTTTAAGTGCACTGGAGTATAATATCCTCTGTTTCTGAAATTCTATAAAAAAATACAACAAAATGTAGGAATACAAAAGAAAGACAAAACCCCAAGCACACCCAACCTCTTTCCAGTCCCCAAGCATATGCTTTATACCCATATAGAACCGATTGACTGATTCCATGGATATACTCAAAAGTGAGGTGTAAAAGGGTAGATATCACGCATGAGCACGCAGATCTGAGTGTAAGCAAGACTAAGGATGGCATAACTGCAGTGACAAAATACACAGAAAAGTGTCATCTTTAAACTTTTCCAGTATTCTGATTTAGTTTGTGAATTAATGTATATTGTTTACTGATATTCGATTAGAAAAAGAGTTCCATTATTCAAGCTCTTGCACATTAAAATTATTTGTGGTTTGAGTTTACTAGAGGCATTGAATGAAAAACAAGGTAGTGAAATCTGCGGTGGTAGCTGCTCATCAAAATTCAGGATTAGAATGAAATTTAATTTTAAAGTGCATCTCTGTGTATTGATAGACACACTTAAATATATACACACAACAAACCCAGGACTTAAAACCTGTATTTAACTGGGCTGTTTACAACACCTAGAGTCCCTTTAAGGCTTTTGTCATATCAAGAGCTCAGAGCTATATAGAAGGAGAGACATAAATTTGCTTGAGATATCTGCCTTGCTTAGTGACTGTTAAGGGTCCCATGACTGCTTCTGATGGCACGGAATCTGACAGGGTACCTTTTTTTGGTAGTTTTGCTCTCAAAGACTGCAAGAGGATTTCCTGAAAGTTGTGTGTTCCTGATGATGACATAATAGGGATTTAGAGTTCTGTGCTTCTTTAATAGGAATGTATGGAAAAATATTTCATCCTTTGTGTAAATTTTAGTGTGAAACACCAAGGTTTTCTATACCTGTATAGTAAAATATTTTCTTACATGCCAGGTCAACCAATTACAGTTTTTGTTAGGTGTGAGGGGAAAGGAGGGTTAAGATATACTTATCTGATTTAAGGATACTTTAAGAAAGTCCAGTCTTTTTTGCTTGTTTCATTCATGTAAAAAACACCACCACCTAAGTACCTCAACCCTAAATATAGAAAACATGTAAATACTTGCAGCATCAACAAAGACATTTTTAAACTGGTATGTTGTATACATTACTGAGTCTAAGAAATAATTTTAGCCAACTTGGTTGTTTAATGTGACATCTCTGTGGATCCCCTTCTGTATTCAATGGAGAATGATGGGCATTCGCATAAGATATCTTAATTTTGTGTGAGTCATTACTTAAATGTGTGGGCTAATTTGCCCCCGTTAGGGTTACTTACTGCCTGCCTACAGTTAACTTTACAGAGGAAATCTAGAAGATAATATGCCTGTTGGCTGACATTATGTAGGATGAATCCTACTGTAGGTGATTGTTTTAATTTTCCTAGCTCTTAGGGCTGCAAATAGTTGTTGCCAAAATAAACAGATCCTCAGTATCTGTTTAAGGGAAACCTTAAATTGAGAGAAGCTTACATTGCAAATTGGGAAGTTTTGAAATCTGATTGATGTTAGGTAACGAGTGCTGAGACTAAGCCACAAGTCTCAGTCTGGATTCTCTTACAGCCTGTATACAGTTGTATTCTAGGTTGTCCTTCTTCAGAGGAAGTGCCAAAACCCAGAGGCTTAGATCCTATATTTCATGTTCCCTGAATCTGAAAGAACTGAGGTTTTGATTAGTACCAGATGATCATTACACTCTGTCAGGGCAGGATTTAGACCCATAGTAAGTATGTAGCAGACCTCACAGGTTAATGTAGAATGAATCCTTGATAGTATTTGTGTTATGGTTAAGTTCTTTGAAGTATATCCCTTTGTCATGATGCAACATAAGTAGAATGAAATGACAAATGCAGGGTCAAAACTTTTTGTTATATTCAAACTGGTTTGCGGCTTTCACTATGTTGAGCTGGAATTATACACAGATTCACATGCACATGCAAATGTGGTGTGTGTGGCTGCATGCTGGTGCATTGGTATCCTAAGGATGTAAATGCATAAAAAAATAAATTGGGACATGTTTCTAAGCGTTTAGGTTCTTAATGCCTGTGCGGATTTTTTATTTTCAAAGAACAGATATATCCATGTGTGCACAACTGACACTAAAACTGCTGAAAACATGGTGCAAACTCCACTGACTTACTCCAGTGGTTGGGGGGAAAAAAAGTGTTCTGTGTTCTGGTCTAGCCCTGAGTCTGAACAGAGCTATGAGAGCTCGCTAGGGATGATTTATCCCCTGACCTATTGTTTGGCTGTCTTGGATTTGTGAACACTCCAGCTGGAGACTGACTGCCTGTGTTTGTGCAGTGGTCACTGCTACTGATGGTACTAATGACTGAACATTTTTAATTTCTTTTTGCAGCATTCAGAAGAGCTTGGACCTTCAACATACGCTGAATTCACATTGGTGAGGCTTTTGGCTGTAGTTTTTGCTGCTATTCTTCCCCTGACAAACTGCTTCTCTGAAAACACATTAAGAAATATCACCTGGGTTCAGGAACCTCATTAACCAGTTCCCAGCTCATTTTTACCCTCAAATCACTTCCTGTGGAACATTAGGTTCTTCATGCTTAAGCTTCCACCAGAGCATCCCAGCAAATAAAGAAGCTGTTGGCATTGTCAGACTTCTGTGTTTAAAGTCGGGGGATAGTCTGGAAGAAGAGAAGAAACAGTCCTATGTGGCAATTAGAAGGACTTAGGATGGTCTTCCCGAAAAGCTCTGTGTGCATTATTGTACAGGTGGTAACTCCAATGTGCTGAGAGGAGAGTGGAGATTTGTGTTGTACAAAGGGTGGACACGCTGATTTTTATTCTGCTTGCCTCTTACTGATCTATTCTGCTTACAAATGAAGAGTTTGACATTTCAAGGCAGAATCTGTTGAAATGTGCCAAAACCGACAGTGCACCCTACAGGTGGTTTCTGTACTACATCTCTCATTTTTAATGCAGATAACTATATAAGATTCAAGAGAATCTACTCATGGCATAGCATTCATAATATGGTGAAAAACAAACACATTTATTTATGTTTTTTTAATAAAAAAGTGTCTATCATAAACTAATCCAGTGCTGAAGTAAAAATATAACATACTGAAATATGACATTGAATAAACTTGACTTGAAAATTCGGTGATTAAATACATCTGTACCTTATTTAGCCAAAGAGAAATTGCTCATTAAAAAAAAAAAAAAAAAAAAAAAATTAAATTAGAAGAATGGAATGCTTTCTAATTTTAGGCTGTCAGAGAGGACTGGTTTTAGTCTTTAGGCTCCACATTTATTCTTTAACTATGGTGGTTTTGTGGGGTCTGTTATTAGCTATGAATGTTACTCAGGGAATATAAAAACCTAACATCCCAACTTCCTACCAGACAGAAGCAAACAGTGACTGAAGTGTGCCTACACGGTTCTCTTAAACACAATTGTAAAGAACATACTACTTCAACAGGATAAAAGTTTCCTTTCAGGTGAGTTTTAGATTTCTTGATTTACAGGAAAGTCTTAGTAAAAGAATTACGTGGGGAGTCACTACTGGCATATAGTAGGTAGGATCCTTATTAAAAAATTAAAGAGAAACTTATTTCAAAGAAGAAAATGCTTATACTGTTAGAAACTGATGAGTACCACAGACCTCATCTTCCTGTTTTACAGTTGGAACAGAGAAGGTTTGAAGTGTATCCCAAACGTAAACACTTGATCCTCTTCATCTGGAAGTATAATAGTTGAACATTGGCAGCTGAGCACATACATACATAATTACTAGTGGAAAATATTTACATTGCAGCATTTTAACTTACTGTTTGTACAATAATCTGATGGTTCTTTAACTTGAAATTGCTCGAATGGTAGATACTCACAACAACAACAACGCCACTTTACTCTGAAGGATTCCAGCAGCTTTTTCACTAATTTTGCATTGGGGATCCTTGTTGATGTTAGGCCCAGAGGACATTGACTTAACATGTTGGTTGTTTAATAGCATTTAGTGGTAGCAAAAGATGTGAGCTGCGGAGGGGATGTCGATACGTGGAATTTAATTAACCAGACTGGAATTCAGCCAAAACTCAGATGGGCAGTTCCAATCTTGCAAAAAGCACAAGGGGACTTCTAATAGTTGATGAGTGAACTGAGCTTTCATTTTGATGTCACCTTGACAATTGCGGTGTTAAGTATTCTAGTACCTACTATTTTATGGAATTTATTTAGTAATGTTGTGAAGGATGGTCTATACCACTTACTAAATTACTAGTAATTACTAGAGATTACTTCTGGCAGCATTCTATCCTGTTTTCACATCTTTCATGTAAGCACCAAGCTCAACCTTAGCATTTGAGCAGAGGCAAGAGTGCAGCTTGGAGAAGCAGAGCTGCAGTCATAACATGGTGCAGTTGCATGCCCACTAGAATTTTTAATGTGCTGTTTGTTTTTTGGTTTTTGTTTGGTTTTTGTGGTTCCCCCCCCCCCCTTTTTTTTTTTTTCCTCTGCTGTTGGTAGTACAGGCTGTAGACTAGGCTTGGTAAGTTAATTAGGAATGGGATCTTGAATATAAAATAAGTGCTTTTTTTCTTGATTGTGTGTTTATTAGCAGGTTGTAAGTGAGCAGAAATACTCAGCATTAGCTAGTTTACTGAAAAGACTGACTGCTGATAGCAGTTTTTGTAAGTATAAGGTATGATTTATTGAGCCAAATTCTAATCTGTTTTTTATATTAGCCTCAGGCAGTAGTTATTCTGCAATAAAGTGAAGGATTTTGGTATGTCCTTGTAAGCGATCTTTCGATATGAATATGACACAGTCTGTGAGAAATACTTCCTTGCTCTCTAGAAAAGGAGACTTAGAAAATTTAGGTATAGAAAGTAATAATCTTGACATGTTTCTTGTTTGTCATGCAAGATATCTTGGAATAGTAGCCTTTTATTAAAAGTCCAGGCACCCTGGTCATTCAGGAGTAGCTTTTAATGGAAGACTAATGTGACAATAATGTAAAACTATCATCTATTAATATGAAGTATTTTAAATATAGCTAGATCAGTAAACAATTACTTTCTTGTTTAGCTGCCACATATATTAGAAATGTTCCATGTCTGCTTCTGGCTCCAAGCACAATTTTTCTAAGAATATCCGAGTTACTATACTTTTTCTTTCTGTGTAAACCAGCAAACAGTGATGTGTGTGCTTTTTTTGAATGTCAACTTATGCAAGTCTGAGAGGAAACTGAGGTAGGTTTTCTGTGTGACCATTATAAAGCTGTTAAATGAACTGTGCTTCGTCCTGAACAAACTGTCCTTTGCATTCCCTTTCCTTCTTACTTCCCTTTGCTGTCAGAAAAGATGTTTCATAGAGCAGTATTTCCACAAAGTGCAGCCTCAGCATAGATTAGGGGCTGTAACAGGGTTGACAAAGGACTTTTTGTCTTGTTATATTCAGGCAAAGGTTCTACTGCAATAAATAATGCATATTTTAATTGGAAACTGCAGATGGAAATAGCCATCTCTACAGGCTTGTTGATTTCAGTATAATCTGTTCGGGGCAGATTCTGCTCACATGCTGAACACACAACACCTTCTCCAAAGTTGTGATTGGTTGTTTTTATTTGTACTACCTGTGCTAGTGAATTCCTTTCTAGAAATTAAGACAGATGTCATACCTAGCTAATCATCTGGGAATTTCTATCACTGTATATTATGAAAGTTGCCTAAAACATTATTACAAGACTGGGGACCCACTGATGTTAGGAGTCCTAGGTTCCATTTTCCTTCGTCAGTATTAATAGGATCGTGCACCATACCTACTGAAAGTAAATTTAACTGATAGTAGACTATAAGTTTAAATGCGGATAAAAAAACATCATTTCTTGCCAGATTTCCCTGGGATTAATCACACTGTGCCTGATGTTAACCACATGTTTAGGCTTGCATGCGCAATTACTGTGGCTAAGCTGATACTTGGCTAATTCATGAAGCTGGAACACTAATCGCATCTAAGAGGATGAGCACAACTTTTTGTACCGTTTTAATTAAATTGGTTTAGAACCACACCTTTTGGCCTCTTCTAAACATAACGTCCTACCAACTTCAGTAAAGATGTCTGACAATCACCGAAGTGGTGCCTAAGTGTGTGAATACAAATCTGTGTTAAGGCTATTAGTTTGCTTTGGGCTAGATTGATTTTTGCTTTAATTTGGATTATTTCTATTTGCATGCGTTCACCAATTTTGTTTTAAACTCATTTAACGGTGTTAAGATGAATTTTGCACATTTAGTAGTTTATAGATATTAAAATAGTAAATGAGCACACACCCCACCCCCAACTTGCAGAACAATAAAGGGGAAGCAGATTACGGTTGCCCAGTGTCATTTCATTGCTGTCCAGTTTGGGCACCCTAATCTCCTGCTGTTTGTGGGCAAGCCTGAGCAACATATACCTAGAATGATTCTAAGAAGTTGAGTTTAGGATTAAAATAGCAACGTGGAATCCTTCCAGAAGTGGCTGAAAGCTGATTTCAGAAAATGCTGTAGGAACATCAGACCCCAAACTTTGAGTGCCTAGAGCAAGCCAGTGTCCCAGCATGGGTACATCCAGAAGATGCTGACATTGAGCAGGGAGCTTTCAGGTTAAGAGGCAAGGCTGCATGTAGGATTGAGTTTTACCCCTAATCTCCACCTGGTCATGATTCACTCGTGAACTCTTACCTCCTTGTTTGATAGCTGGAGTTTGCTTTGACAAAACACAACCAGAGAATGTCTTGGGGCCCCTATTTTAGTTTATTTGCCTGTATGTAGGTATTGTATGGTGGTTCAGATCACTCCTTTGCACAGGAGGACAGTGTTTCATTTTCTGTGTTTCACAAGAGAGTGCAGAAGGATAAAACCTTTTGGAAATGGGGTTTATCAAGTGTTCCTGTGAAAGTGTTACTTATGCATGAGGAGACGGGCCGCCTAATTTCTATTCCAGAGAATATTTTAATCCTCTGTATTAAATGGAATAGGGATTAGGTCTCATCATTCCATGTAGCACATCTTAAATGCTAGGTTGGATAGACATTCTCTTCTTTTTATGTTGGCCAATAATTACTGATTTAGTTTATGTGCATAGCAATGGTTTCAGATGTTCTAGCTTTATGGTGAGGGCCCTTCCTTTAGGGGTGGTGGCAGAAGAGTTTTTTTGAATTTTCCTTCACTGAGGTTACAAAGCAAGTCAGGGGCAGAGTTAGGCAGGGAAAAATAATTCTGTCTCATGTATCAATTCTTTCAAATATACCCGTCCTTTTTAGGGCAGTAGCAAAATAGAGAAGGTAACTTCCTTTCCTTCTCCCCCTAGAAGATTCTTCTTGAAAACAAATTCAGGATAACTAATAAAACTAAAAAGGTAGGAAGGAGGAGTCTGACTCAGATGGAATTGCTCAAACCTGTTTTTGTTGGAGAACCAATAGTTAAGTCTGCATTCTACAAGGCAGTGCATTGTATTAGTACGTTAGTCTCTTAATCATAACTAAACAGAACTTGGTGATATACATGGTGTACACTCTTGGATTGCATTGCTTGAAAGCATCTTGAAATATTGGAAACGTAAATCATTGGTTTTAACTTGACATTCCTCTTTTCAAAGGTAATTCTGCATATAACAGGAAATGTAAAAGGCCAACAGAAACAAATCGGCTACAAACACAGCAGCACTGTTGTCAGAAAATATCTCAAAAACATTTATGGACTATGTTTCCTCATTTGCAGTGTATTGATTACTTTTGCAGTAAGCAGCTGCTTGTGAAACCACAGATACAGAAAATGCATGCCAAGAGATGGCATGTGAAGATGAACCAGCAAATGTGGGGTAGGTGAAAGTTCCACGCTGTAAACTGACATTCAGCATTCTTTTGGGTCATTGCCTTGATAACTCCACACCCAGTGAGTAATACGGTCATACGGCAGTGACAAGCCACTATAGCCCAGGGAGAAGGAAGCTCTTTTGTGTTCCTAACCAGGCATATTCAAAGGTATGCCCATAAGCTGTTGCTGAAAGTGCCGACTGCATCTAATTGGTGTTAATTTATTCTGGTCTGAATTATACTGTTTAATAGCTGTTAGCAGGAGCAGAGGAATTTTCCTCTTTCTAGGTGGGGCTCAGGACCTTGTTGATTCAAGTCTTGCTGGAGAATTGAGTGTGCTGCTATAATTATTAGTAATTCTTACCCCTGGGGAAAGGAATCTGTAGCACTCCTGTGTCATGAGGAATCCTTTGGCCAGAATTTTATTCTTGCCAGTATGGGTTGGCAAGAAATCATGTCTCCTTGTCCCTTCTGTCTCCAGTGGCCCTGCTAGCAGCTCTTCTCCAGAATGAGATTCCTCAGGTGGTCATTCCCAGATTTTTGCTACTGACGCACTTCCTGTGAGACAGTGTCTCTCTTTGGCTCCTAGTTTTTAGGGGTGGGTCTGGCCAGTGTTATAAAATGCCATGCAATGGTAAAAGATGCATTACTGTTTATTGTTGTTATTCTTTGTGCATACACAAATACAAGGAAACAGCAACCTAATATAATCTTTTCACATACTAAGAAAGCATCACTTCCTCAGCAATAGTTTGTGCAATTGGCTCAAGGCATTAGATTGTTGTCTGAATTTCGGAAATGATGTCTTGGTGATTGGAATGCTTTTTCTTCACTTGCCAGCTGCTGCGTGGAGGTGCAGCAGCTCCATTTTCATGCAGCAGCTTTAATTTCTGTTTCCTTAACAGAAAGTGAGCCATGCAGCACACCTTTCACAGGATGCAATTAAACCTGCCTTAGTCACTGCTGGAGGAACAGGCAGAAACAGGTCATTTAATAGAAACTGTCTAATAAAACTGCGCCAAACATGTCCTGTTATAGATTTGGGGAAATCTCTTCAGGCAAAAAAACCTGCTTCCTAAGGATGGACTTTGCATGGCCTTCCTTCTATTGTACTTTCCTTCCTGTAGATGACAGATACGGTTAAATGCTGTACCAGTCACGTTGTTAAGAGTGAAGTCAGGATTTCAAATGCCGTGTCTGCAGGCAATGGCTTTACTCCCCAGTCTGCTAAAAGGGGTCACGCTGGCTACTACTGAACCTTCCCAACCTGATCTTGTATTAATTTCAAACTCTCCTGGAGACAGATGTGTGATTAACCTTTCCAAACTTTAGTAACCTAAGAAGTCATGCAATCCGTCTTGGATTCCTTCTAGAGCCGATGGAGGCAGTATTTATTTCCTGGCAGTAACTAATCCCACCCTGATGGGAGTTGGGTGGTGGGGTAGCAAGGTGTGGTTGCTTCCTAGATGTTGCCACAGCAGGAAGTGTTCTAACAGCCTCTGCTGTCTGCAAACCTGACGTTGCGACAGGATCTGACAAGGGACCCTTTGCAGGTTAGATTTTCAGTAAAATGAAATGCTGTTGGTAGGCAAACTGGTTATTAAAACTCCTTTTTGGGATCTGTCTGAAAATTGCAGTGTTATTTAAAAAAGACCGGTCCCCACCATCTAGAGCTGAATGTGGAATTCAGATGAGCAAGGAAAGCAGTATTGTCCATCGTGTCTTTCTCTACTGTATTTTAGAGAGATTTGAAGAAACAGTGACACACTAGTATAGTAAGGCCAAAAGAGATCATCAGATCAACATCTCCCAGCCAGCATACAGACCACATTTAGTTCAAAAGATAAACTGTCAGTAGCGATAGCGCAAAATGGCTTTTGTAATATTCTCACTTAAACTATTCCATGAGCAGCAAAACTAATGAAGCCTTGTTTCCAAAGTGTGTGTATGCATGTCTCGCCTCCTCCTGTGTGGATTCTCTAGTTGCTAGTGCTGTGACCAGTTCCCCTGTGGGCCATATGAGATCCTCTCTCTTTTGTCTTTTTTCACAGATTATTTAATGGTTTAGTATTTTTAGAAATCCCCTACCTTTCTGTAAAGTTGGTTAAAATTTGCCACTGGGTTCCAGAATTACTAAGAGGCAGTGGACAGACCCATGCCTGTGTAGAGCACAAAGACACGTGTTTTCTTTTCATAGGAAACTTGGCAAGAAATTTAGAGTGAGGGGTGGGATGATGTGTTGGAGTATTGAGAAACGACTGATTTCAAAGTGTGGTTGGCTGCAAAGAGCACAGAAAGGTGCCTGTGTCAGATCTCCTGCCTCACCTGTTCTCTGTAGTCCCTTCCACAGAACTTGTGTGTGCCAGCTCCTGCTAGACAAGAGGTGGCTTGTGTTTTATGAAAATACCATATCATTTAAAACCGAAAAAGGAATGTACTGCTTCTGTTAATAATCTGCCCCAGCAATGTCTCACAGTTAAAATGTTGCTTATTTTATTTCTAAATTTGTGTTGTTATTTTTAGCTTTAATTCTTTACTATTGATTCTTGCAATGCATTTCTCTGCTAGGTTAGACAACCCTCTGAGACCAGCTGTTTTTCACTGTGCAGGTGTATGTGCCATAATTGGATCATTCTTGATTTCATTTTTGATAAACAAAGCACATTGAACTCTTTAGGCTCCTCTGGTAGGGCATTTTCTTTAGCCTTCATATTACCCCAGTTCTCTTCTTCACTCTGTAATTGCAATCAGTGTGGTCAAAACCCAATTTATAAATTACTTGTCAGATTCTGTCTGTAGTATGCTTTCTGGCTGGCACAGAACCTGAGGAAAGAGAGCAATATCCTGTTTCCTATCCGCTTTGCGCAATAAAGAGATGGTAATGTAAGGTTGGCAACATCAACTGTTTAGTTCCCCCCCCCCTTTTTTTTTCCCCAGTGTGGCTGTGAAGATGCTAGTTCAGTACAAGCTGTAAAACCAGCTAATTTATGAAGTTTCATTTTTATAATATTTATGTTTAGTTTTCCTTTTACAACTCTTGCATTCATTAGCAAGCATTTGTCGAAGTGTGCTGTTCCTTTGAGATCCTCAAATGCCCTGCTCAAAGCCAAGCAGCATGTGCATTCATGAAGATGTTGGCCTATCACGTTTCCATTTTTCTCTCTCTGAAGATCAATTTAAATTTATTATTGCCAGCTGTTTCTTTCTACAATGTATTTTTTTCTCGTGTGATTAGTGATCCTGATTGATTCAACTCCTTGCCCTGCACAGGGAAAGCATCAGAGCTGTTCCATTACGTTAACTTATCTGGCAAACTAGCATCACAAAAGATTTAAAACTGTAAGCAGAAAGAGCATGTGTTTGACCAGGTTTTCCTCTTTTAAAAATGCCCTCTGAAGTAGTAGTTTGTTTATTTTTAAATTACAATAGTAAACAAATGTGGTTATGTTTACAGTTTGTCTCATTTTGTCCAGAGTGGTCATCCTGTTGTGTTTTTCTTGGGTAAGTACTTGTGCCAGTTTTGTTTGCTTGCCCCCCTCTGACACATGAGACCGTCATCTCATTGACTGCTGAACAGCCTTGCTCATGGAACAGTGACTGTTCCACGCAGACACAGTGATATGCTTAATTCTTAGTCTCTGAGGATGATCAATAGATTCATGTTAACCATTTCACCTTATGGCTAAACATTAATTATGCAGAGTGTACTAGTATCCATTTTAAAGAAACATTTTTAACCTTATGCATTCAGTGATTAAGTGCTGACAGGTCATTTTTTCCTGTGCTGCTGCAGAGCAAAGTTAAACTTAGCTGGCCGAAGCTGTGCCTCTGGCCAAGTGATGAGTTGTATGGGTTGAAGATGATGCTACTGACAAAATGGATGGGCTGAAAATCATACTCTTTTGTTTTGACAAAACAGCCAGGCTAGAATGAAATGGCAGTGGTTCAAGCACATGCTAGACAGACCATATGTTCCTTATAGTGAAATGAAGTGGTGTTGTGTATCTGCATTGCTAAGCATAAGGACAACAGCTCCAGCTTCCAGAATTGCTGGCAGGAGTCCTACATAGAAGAAATGTGTTCTTCCTCTATCATTTAATAGTCATTTAAGAGTGAAGCCAGTGTCTGTTCCTGCCTGTCTCATGCTAGAGCAAAATGTACTAGGAAAACATGCCTGATGTAAAGGAGTGGACATCATTAAAATATTTCAACTATATATGCAACTAAGTTCTAAAATGATCAGCTAAAATCACCATAAAACTATCACTTCTGAAATACAGTCCTGCAAAGGATCTCTTGGGTCATTGAGTCTCATCCTGCTTCTCCCAAGAATTAAACGAATTCTGATTAATCTATCAAATTCCATTTTGAGAGTTGTCATTTTCTTGCCCTATTGGAAAGTTGCTCCAGAGCTCTGATTCTCTCTTACCTTTAAAGTCATTTTCTAATTCTCACCACAAGTTCAAGACCTATTTTCTATACTTTGATGTCTGCTTTCTCAGCATTTGCTCTGAGAACTCTTCTTTCTCTCCCTGGTGCTTCTTTTGAGAATGCTTCTCTAGAGTGTGTGCTCTCTTCTTCAGAGCTTGTAAGCAACCAGAAGCAACAGGAACACTTCTCTGATACCTGGTAAACCAGTGTTTTGGGCAAGTCTTCCATGATGATTTTTGATTGACACCTTAAAAATGATGAAAAGTTCAAGAAAAGCCCAGTCTTAAGAACATGTTTACATTAAGCTTAAACACATTACTCTGAATTGGAACCATGTGGTTTCCCTCGAGGGTTTTCAAAGTATTTTTTATATTTATAATTTTATATTTTTATAATGGTGGGGAAAATAATAATGGAAATGCTCAAATCAAAAGCTGCAGATCTGCAAGAGATCTTCAGTGAAAAAGAAACGAGGGACTCGTCACTGGGGACATACTGTGTCAGCCTGTGGGCTTTTTACTCAGCCAAGAGTCCCACAAAACACAGGGACCAGGCCTAAGACAGCTACTTGTAACCCTATATAAATTTAGATGCCAGCAAGTGGCAGCTGATTTGTCACTTTTCTAAAACTATAAAGTCTGCACTAGAACATTGCTGGTAGTGGAGGTATAGGGGTGCAACGTTGGAAGTATGAATATAACTTAAGTCAGCTGCTTGTGTGCAGTGTAATTTATTGAGGAAATACTGGCTGCAAGGCATGTTGTCTGTGTCCCAGACTGTCCCCAGGTGAAACGCTGTCTGCCTGTGTTGCTGGGTGTTGAAAACTGGCTCTAGGAGGTAGAAACCAGCCCTGTTGTTTTACTTGAATGATAATATTGAAACTAAGGAGAGCTTAATTTTAGTCCACCCTTAAAACTGCATTTTAAATTTAAGTCACTTAAAATCTCGCTCTACAATTGCGTGTTCGACCTGCGATATGAATACCTCTGGTCTTGTCCGGATTGTGTAAGAGGAGGGTGAGGTGAGGTCATGTGCACTGGCAAAAATCAAGGTGAAAACCACAATCCCTGTATCTTCTGTAGGTAAGAGATTCTTCAACATGTTAACTAAGGCTAATGCTTCTTCAACGTTTCTTCTTACTGAAGAGAAATCCTCAGTGAATAGCAAACGTCTTGCTCTCATCTGAGAGCTTCGTTTCTGTACTTCACTGCTGGCTGCCTCAGCGTGCCGTTAACAGCATTTGAGATTTTTGAAAGAAATATCCAATTGCTTTGTGGCTGGGAGAGGAGTTTGGATGACAAGTGGAGTTTGCGTAAAAGTGCTGGTTGAAGACCTAGCTGTTAACGCTTTAGAGCTGCATAGTAGAAGTGGCAGTTACTCCAGCGTGCAAATGGTGAGCGAGCCAAATCATCCTGGGGTAGATTTGGTGGAAGGCTGTGTTTTTTCACCCATCAAGAAAAAAAAACCAAAACAAAACAAACAAACACAAAAAAACAGATCTTTTAAAGGCATATTGTTCCAGCTTTACAATTTGCATGACCTTAAGGAGTGACTGTGAACACCTGAATTGGTAAATCTGTATAGGATAGTTGTATAATCTCACCCTTTTCACAAATTCCATTGTCTTTTACCTGGTGCTCTAACTCAGAACAGGGACAAAACCAAATAAGCCCTGCTGTGACTCAGCATGGGTAAGACAATGACAACGCAGTCACATGCTGAAGCAAATTGCTCAGGCTGTGAGAAGTGTAGCTCTACACCCTTCATCACCCAGCCCCCTATCCCCACACCCCATCTTTCAACCTCAGGATCTTTCTCTGCTCATTTCAGGTCATGATATTATTAGCTCTGGTGCTGTGCCCTGCATACTGGGTAGCAGCGGAATGAAGTGCTTGTGAGATAGAAGGTAAATCTTACAGGTTCGCTTTGGCTTTGCCTTCTGACTTAGGCACTCCTGGGTTTGTTCATGATGTCATTTGCTAAAAAGCAGAAGGGATGAAGCCATTAGCAATAAGTAATTTCCTTTTTATTTTATTATTTTCATTAAATGCTTTCACACTGTTAGGCAGAGCGTTGGCTCCACATTGACCCTGCCTGAAACTGTGTTGTGCTGGCAGCCATCCAGGAAAGGAGAGAACAAATTTAAACACCTCTCCATGCAATGACAAAAAAACAAACAAACAAACAAACAAACAAACAAAAAAAACAATAAAGGGAACTACTAAGCAAGTCTGGGAAGTGTGAGAGGTATGTGGCTTAGTGGTTTCCTCAGTGCTGACAACAGATGTAAGGGACTGGTTTTATCCTAGCACTGCATGCATGCGGCAGAAGTAGTAGGAAGCCCACAGAATCAGAAGAAACTAATATATACCCCAAACTTTGTCACTGATGAGCCTCCCAAGAGAGTATGAGAAATACAGTGGTGCTAGAAGGAGGCTTTGGACTGTGGGGAATGTGTTGTGGCATCCTGTTGTGCAGTTTGACTAGCAGTCAGTATGGCATACTGACTACATCAGTATGGCTTTTTGAGGTCAGGTCTGCAGCTGGTATAAATCATGACAGTGAAAAGAAATGTTGATGCAAATTTCCCTCATAATTAATTCATTTTTCTAAATCATATGGCAACTGCAAAGCAATTTGTCTTCATTAGCATGAGGCTAAAATCCTAAACACTTGGATAATTTAAGTAAAAAACCCAGTGCTTCTTCAGATGAAGATGTAACTTAGGTCCAGCTGCAAACTATCCAACCCAATCACCTTAATGGCAAGCAGTTCAGAATTCAGCATCACTAGCACCAAACACTGCAGCAGCATTGGCTTTAAAGCCAAGTTGTCTTCTGCTCTTGCACTGGTGTAAATTCGGGTCATATCCAAAGAAATTGGTGGGCGTGCACTGTTTCTGCGCTGGTGTAAGTACAGAGACTGATGGTCTTCACTGGAGTGTTTGGACCTCTTCTACAGAATCACAATTTGCTCTCTCATAAGGGTTGATGTCAGGTTAGGATGCTTATTTATAAATCCCTTTCTGTGCTGAAAATATAGCTGTGCTGTTTGACATGAACAAAATCCCTTTGGAAAGCCACGCAGCAGGGAGATCTGTAGTCAGATCTGTATTGCAGACTTCTGTTGGCACAGCAATATCAGCCAGGGATACAAAAAGGCGTGAGCTCTGGCTCGTGGAGCCAGGCTAGGCAAATCTCCGAACAGAAACGCGGTTACACCAGTGTAATGTTACATAGTTAGAGGGTGACTTTCAGAAGGGCTGCCAAACACGGCGGTTCTGCTGCTGTTAAGTTACATCCACAGTAGGGATGCTCTGCTGGCTGCATAGGCTGAAATAGTTACTCCAGCAAAAGGTCTTACTAGTATAGATCAGATAAGTATTGTTTAAGACCCACCTTCTTTATCACAGCAGTTAATAATTAGCAGGCTTTAGGCAAATGAGGGATGTGAGTTTTTTTAGCAAATGGTAGACAACAGGTTGAAGCTGCCAAAACCAGCCTGTGTGTCATGGCACAGCAGTAATTACAATCCTCCCTTGCAAGCAACAACATGGAAGAAAAATTTGTGTTTTGCTCATAAGCCAGTAGGTTTCTTTTGTGATTGTTGTCAAGAGTTACCAAAATACATGATGTATAATAACAAGGAAAGTAGAAGGGTTTTACAGGAATTTAAAAGCATAACTCAGTGTTTGATTTTGAGTGATGAAGGAGAAGCAACACTGCATCTCATCTGGATATAGATGTTTACCCTGCAACCTAACACCCAGTGTTTCTGGAGCTCATCTGCAAACCCAATCCCAAAACCACGTACCTCCCTGGGAACAGTCGATGCTTCACATGTAACAGAGCTCTTTTCTTCCTCCCCTTCCTAATTTATGGAGCGTCTCTCCTGGACTGGAAAAAGCACTGGTGATCTTTTGCCTAGTTAGAAATAAATAGGATTCCAGAAATTAATACTAAACGGGGCTAATAATATTAAATAAGCAAACTGCTGTCTTAGATTAAAAAAAAAAAAAAAAATCTTAACTTTATCTAGCTATTTGCTTTATTTTAGCAACATGATTTGCAGTAATTCTTCCGGCACAGAGATTCTTGGAGAGTTATAACTCTCTTGCTTGGTAATTTGTTGTGGATTTGGACGATCTAGGCACTGATACCAATGGCAGAATGAGGAAAGTGGGACAAATTTGTTCTTATGTGTACATTAGCACTTGCATTAATCTCTGGTTTATATGTGTCTGGAAGGATTCACATCCCACCCCTCCAATTATGGCCTCCATGTGCCTGGAACTTGTAACATTCCAATCAGTGCAGCATAAATCCTTATTACATGGGTTGTAATGATTCTTACTATTTGGTTAGGGCATGTATCTGGTGACGGTAGCCATTTACTAGCAGAATTTGAAGCAGACTCCTACTGAAACATGTAATAAAGCAACCTTTGAATTTTTAATATCTCTTATTGCATAAGCTCTTTTTGTCAATTCTACCCCTTCGCACTAACTTTTAAAGGCATCTCCCTGAATATGTTGCTAAATTAAGATACTACAGAGAAAAATATCAGAAGAAGGAGAAAACCTCTAGAGCCAAAGGGCAAGTGTAAGAAGTTGTGATCTGAAATGGGGCAGAGAACTAGTGGAGCAAAGTACCACCAGGAAGTCGAGACTGCTGGGAAGAGCTATGGTGGAACAGCTGGTTTTGGTAGGCAAAAGCAGAAACCTTGAACCTCTGTTGCTCTGCAACACATCTGGGATATTTAAACCCTTTTTTTATTACATCAATGCAAAAGGGATGGAAAATGAGGCTCAGCAGTTAGTGTAATACAGTAGTTTTAGTGTAATACAGTAAATGATCCTAGGGCCTAATCCAGTGATGTGGTGAGTATTCTCCAATATCATCCAGTAAAAGCAGACAAGAAACGTGAACTTTTTTCAGATGGACTCCCACAGATGATTCACTGCATGTTCAAATATTTCATAGGAAAGCACACCAGCTAATAATATTTAGGGTAAGCAGTCGCAAGATTATGAGCTCCTCTCACTGATCCAAAACTGTCATCTCTTCTGTGTTTTAAAAAGAATCTTCTCTAGAATTTCTAGCGCGCATCTCTTAAGGAGGTAACCTTTTGCAGGGATGAATTCTTGTTTTACCCTTCAAATTTTCTATTTACTGATACAGTGTCTCTTGTGAGAGCCAATGGAAGTGATTTCAAAGTCATTTGGTATTAAGCATCCACTACAATTTGGCATCTGTTGTGTTGCTGATCAGATTAGCACCACTGAACTGTTTTTACTGTTTTGCACGCGTATCACAGGAGATGAACAAGCAGACTTCCAGAGAGTGAAGGAGATCGTTACCCTTAAAAAAACCAAAAACCCAAAACAACAACAACAAACCAAAAACCGGAGGGGGAAAAAAAAAATCCCAAAAACCCAACAACAAATAACCCCAAATTCTGATTATGTAGATGAGCTTTGTAGAAAATGTTACAACTTATTGTGGAAGGGGCTTTAGTATTTGAAAACTCCAGACTTCCACCTGAATCTTACCAGTGGGTCAATGTGGTTGTCATGCCACATCTAATAAGCCCTGGAAAAAAGAATGTATCTTTGGTAGCTGTTATGTGATTTGGCCTGCATCACAAATATGGCTTTAATTCACAGTTTACTCATAAACAACTGAAAATGTTTAAATGTACAAGGTTGAATTTGCTTTGTTCCTGGCATGAAAAACCAACCAGCCCCTTGCCCCCAGATAGCACTGATTTGTGGGGGAGTGAGCTTGGGAACTTAACCCTCCAAAGGAGAGGGATATTTTGATGTTCAAGTGAGTTTTTTTTTTAATTCAAATAACTACTAGTTCCAGTTCTCTTTGTTTACTGTTGAAGTCCCTAAAATCTGATTTCCAGATGGCAGCCTGGTAAGTCCTTTTATCACCACACTTACTGCCTCCTGTCTTATTGATGGAGGGACTTAAAACAGGATCACTCTGAAAATATAAAATGCAGAGCAGGAATAACTAGCTACCTGGAACAGACAGGGGAGTTTTATGTGAGGATGAGAAATTTTACTGCATCAAGCAAAAGAAGATTCAAGATTTAAAGCTAATAGTGGGAAAAGCTTTTTAAAAAGAACTGCCAAAGCTTGTGCTGATTTGACATGATGAAAAAACTTGACTGGCTTACCTGGAAATGGAAAGCACCGCTAAAATTCAGGAGGCCTGAATCCAGTTTACTGACCTTCAAGGTACAAGATCTGTCCTGATGCTCGAGCTATTTTTGCAATTGTTTGGATGTGTATATTTTCTTAAGAGATATAGCGTAGTCCTGAATTACTCTGGTTTGAGGAACTCTGTCATTCTCATTATCTGGAGAAATGGATAATGCAAGCCGGAGACGGAAACAATACAGCCACCTCTCTGAAAGGCCCTTGATGGTTCATTTATAATGTTCAGTAACCTTGTTATAACTGCTCTTCTGGGTTTCTCCTTGGAAGGCTATTCCTGGTGCATCGTAACTCACCTAACCAGCTGTAGTAGTTTGAGAGCATCCACTGTGGCTGTGCAGGCTGCATGGAAGGTGTATCTTGGAGGTTCTTGTTAGCTTTTGTAAGTTTGCATTAGCAAAACTATATTTCTAGGTGTTCATGGTCACTCTAGCAGCCCTGCTTCCAAACTCTGCCCTCAAAGTCAGTGAAACAGGATGCCAGGCTTTGACTCCATCAGGTTGGGGCAGCAGCATAGCCTGCATCAAAGCAGACCAATTTGCACGCCACTTACATGTGAGGCATTTGCCCTGATGCTGATGCACTGGGGTTAGTGATGGACAGAAAGCCAGGGTTGATGCGACTCTGAGACCTTGCTGACCTGCATCTGTTATCACGTCAACAGGTGATGTTCTACCAAGGCTAAACAGGGCAAGTGAAGACCGCAGCACAGGCCAACAGCAAACTGAGCTTAATTTTCTTTGGTTTTCCCAACTTTCTCTTTTGAGTAACTGAAATAGAAGGTTGTATGAGTAGCATTTCAAAGCGCCTTCTCCTTAAAAAGAAATTTTAAGTAGCACACAGCAACCAGTTTACTTCCTGACCTGAAATGCAGTATGAATTATTACCCTGGGACAGTGGAATATAAAGTAGTTCCGTTTCAAGCTCAGGCTTTCTGATCCAAAGCTTTCGGGAGTGAGACACCCTTGCTGCTACAGACAGCAAAGCCTGGAGAGACCCAAAGGCGTTACGAGTGCTGCAGCTTTGCTCCTCTTCTCTCTCAGTTTAATTTCCTGCCCATGTTGATGTCGTAAGAACAAAGAGATGCAACGTAAGGTAGTTTTGAGTATTTGGGGCTTCATTTCCCATCAGTCCCTTTTTGCTTATTTGTGCTGAACCTGTGACAACCTGTCTGGATAAGAAACAATTCCAGAGTAAAGAGCGAGCAGCTGCCAAGTGAGGTGCATGTGAAAATACACCGTCAGTGGTAGCAGAATGGCGATGGTACCTCTGCTGTCAGACTGTTTGCTGCTTTGAAGGGGCCTGTGTCCCTTTAGTACTACACATACCACAGTTTGTGGACCTCTTTGCAGGTAAAAACTGAGGCACACAGTATTAAATCCTAACCTCTGAAGTGGCAAGCACATCCTCAAAATATGCAAGTCCTCTGCTTCTCTACAGAGCTCTTTCTGCCTTGCGGATATGCCTGGTGCTTAGTTGCTGTGGGGTGCTAGAACTGTGCTAAAAGATAAAATTCCTCAAGGTCCTTAGTGCTATGCGGTGTATATTAAATTACATTTTTTTTTCTGGGTTTAATGCAGATTTTTTGCAAAGCTTTTTCTCTTTGCTATTATTTATTTGTTTACAAACTTTCAGGGAGGGGAACATAGCGTTTCCATTTGAAAAGTAGGAATGGTAAAAGTGTTATTTGCTGAAATTTGGGAAATGAATATTCTGTTCTGGGCCAGTTTGTTTTGGTATCTGGGAGGCTGCAAGTCCTCAGCTGGTTGCTAAGCATCATTTCACGCTCTTCAGATAGTCTAATCCAGCATTTCCTTCTTTGGCTCATACTTGTCCCACTTGTTATTGCTACATCAACAGGTTTGTTTTGTGGTTTGTTTTTTTTTTTTTTTTTTTTTCTCTCCGGAAGTTTAGCAGGTTTTTAAAACATTTTCTTTCTCTCCGGAAGTTTAGCAGTTTTTAAAGAACAAAGAAAAAATGTTTGATTTTTATTTTTTTTCCCCAGAAAAAAAAAAAAAAACACAAAAACCCAAACCAAAATAAATAAAAAAAACCCCAGCCCCGTCTTTGTAGCGTTTTTATACTGATATTTGACCTCAGCAAGTGACAATTGAAACACTTTTGACAGAAATGGAGGCCCTTAGGAAGGAAAACTTTCTTAAGTGCCTTCTGAATTTTTAGCTTCTGATTGTAACTGGACTTGCAGCACATTGGCATAAGCCTGAAATTAAACATAGGGTTGAATTTTTTTTTTTTTTACTGGATTGGTATCTCTAGGTAGCTGGTATGTCTTTTGGTGCCAGGAAGAAACAGGTTCTCAGAGGACTGAATTAACAGTCTCTTAAAAATCTGTTTCTTTTGCATATACTGTTATTGGTCATACAATAAACCAAGTTGTCTTTGCATTTCATTAGCTTTGTCCATGCATGCGTACATAAATAGTATGGCAATGCCCATTGAATAGACAGTCTCTCAGTACTCCATTGTATTTGTGCATGCATGCATAAGAATGTTGCATTTTAATGTATAAAGGCTCTTGTTATGTGGTCTGTGATGATGTTTGTGGAAGTAAGCAAGCTTCCTGGAGCACCCTGTCTCACGCTGCCAACAACCCTGTGTCACCGTTTATCTGCATTGGGCAAAGAGGTTTGGCTTTCCAGACCAAATACTATTGTTTCACATGATGGGATTTCTGTATTAAAAATAATCTGCTCTCTTTCCTGGACTTTCCTACTTTACTTGTTTAAAAAACAAAACAAAACAAAGCTTGCTCCCTTTGCAATGTGTGTTATAGTTCAGTCTTTCCCACTTAGGTCCATCATTTTAATTATACAGAAAGAATTGTTCAGACTGGACAAAATGACACGGATCTGTGCAGCAAGCAGTGTTTGCAAGATAGGTGACAGTGTCACACCCAGAACCACAAAGAAATTAAACTGTTTTAAAATGTTACTGCATTTCCAGGCACCATCTTTTATTTGGAGGGAATAAGACAAGGTTCTTATGGATTAAATGGCACATGATCAAATGATTTAGTAGTCTGTCATAGTGTATAGTGCAGAGGAAACATGATTAAAAATCCCATTGGGACTCTTAATGTGGATTTCTGTGTAGGAAAAGAGGTGATATTTAGGAGTGTGAACCAGTAATTAAAAGCTACATAACATATACAGGCTTGCACATATATTAAAAAACTGTTTAGTGGGGAACATAGGTGCTGGAGGTAACAGCAGTGTAAGATGATGCTGAATAAAAAGTTTACAGCTTCCCATAAATGTGTTTTGGATGTGAACTAAATGCTATTTCCCTCCTATTCTAGTCTAGAGATGGCTGTGGAGAGGTGGCAACCTTCCTTGCTGTGTGATAGTGCGAGGCCTTATCAGTGGAGAATTGGATCAGTGCTACCTCATTCAGGTCAGATTTTATTCAAATTCCATTTTAAATACTCACCACTACAGAGGAAAGCATTTTACTGAACATCTGGATCCGATGTCTCTTCCTAGTCATCCTTGCAGACCAGCAATGCCACCCTCTCCTGGCTTTCCTCAGTATCCCCCTTCTCCGTGGGGTGTTTCTGTTTCTCATCTGGTGGGGCTGGTTCTGCTGACTCCTCTGTAGGAGCATGTGCTGATGCCTTCTGAAGTCAGTGGGCATCTGCTTATTTAATCAAATCATTATCAAAGCAAACCCTCAGCTCGGGCAATTGCCATGCTTCCTATAGCCAGGGGAGAAACATTAACTTCTGATCTGGCAGTTTTTGGGTACCATCTGCCCAGTCAGGCTGTCAGAATGCGCAGCTCAGTAACCCAGCCGGTATTGTTTGAGGATATAGCATGGCTGAATATGAGAAGAGCATGGGGTTTGTTTCTCCATCCTCAGTTATTGCTCTAAAGCAGCCTTTCCGGAGGCTTCCAGCTGACATGGAAAAATCTTAGAAACCAAAGTATGTACATCAGGGAGTGGTGACTCCCCACATTTCCTCTCAACAGCCCTATCATTTTTATGAAGACACTGTTCATGGAGGGAAACAATCAGGTTAAATCCTGGCCTCTACTGGGGGTGCCCAAAATAAAGTTCCAGGTAGTGCCACAGGCAGATACGTCAGCTGACAGATAATGCTTGACTGACTAGACCCGAACTGATGCTCTAAAAGTGAATGCTGCCACGTCCATTCATCAGTTTCCTGTCTGAAACAGAGTCCTTGAAACCATTTGGATTTGAAGTGCTTAGAAAATTAGACTTTATCTGCCTGTAGAAAGAGGGAGGGTGGGAGGAAAGATCAACGGTTTTGATTATTTCTGTGCTTTTAGCTCTGCAATTCTGTGTTATGCATTATTCATGGCATCAGTACATGGTACTGCTGACATTTGTCATTGCTGGTTTCATTATATGCAAATGTGCAAGCCCCTTTTGTAGACACTACATGAGACTTTTTCATTACGTGAAAGAGTGAATGTGTAATTAACAGTGTACCGGTGAAACCAGCACTTTCTTGGCCTATCATAACAGGAATCTGCTCTTCTCTAATAGCATTTTCAGTTCATCACACACACACCGTATCTCCTTGGGATATGAGTAATAACCTTGCCTTTCTTGAGTCAGATTCAAATGGCTTTTTTTTTTTTCCTTATTGCTGTAAAAGGAGTCTGAATGCTGTTGTATATGGTAATTTAAGCTACCCCTGTTCAGATACTGCTGGCCTCTGCTGCTACATAAACCTCTGCAACATCGGGCTTTCATTAGCCCTAAGTACGAGAATTAAGCTCTGAATGTGGTTATCCTGATATATCTCTGGAAAGTGTCCATTGAGATCCACAGCTTGACTGCAGATGTTGGGTTCTACCTAGGGTGACGGAGAGAGTATGCCTTGGGAAATGAGTCAAGGCAACTGGTACCCTGTGAATAAGGCCCCTAGATTTATGTGTAAATAAGAGAGGATTTTGGCTCCAGGGTACCAAATGATACTCAGGGGACAGTGCTTTCGTTGCATTTATTTTAAGAAAAATCTACTGTTGGAGCAGGAGCAATTTAACTCTTATTATGCTCATTTCTATGTGGCTCACTGAAATAATCCCTGCTGGAATATTATTCAGAGGCTTATTGTCCCTGTATAAAGCTCCTCATTTATTTAAAGTTTGTTTGGTTAAAACCTCACGTACTAAAGAAATCATATAACAAGTACTTTCTGTATTTCAGAGTTCACCCAACCTTTCAAACAAACAAAAAAATATTGCCCTTTTCCCTGCCCCCTTTTCTTTAGGTCTGTGTTCACACTTCCAACACAGTGCTTGGATAAATAGTTGCTTGGATAAATAGCTGGTTGCAGCTCTTTGCAGGAGCAGTGGGGGAATAGAGAAAAAATGATTTCTATAAATTGTTGTTACTTCAGGAAAAAGCACCACAGTGCCGTGCCTGAGAATCTTTCTGAAACCTCTACAGTCTGGTTCAGGGACTGAGTGGGGAGATGTGGACTAAGCCAGCCTGCAAGGAGCACAGACGTGCTTCACAGGAGTCTTTCCTCCCTTCGGCCTGTTCTTTCTGCAAGCCCAGCAGTAAAGGAAGGAAGAACAGGGAAATTTAAATGCATGCTTTTTAAAACATCCAGCGTATACTGTCTTGTAGCTTGCTGTGGCTGTACCAGAAGGCAAAGCTTCCCCAGAATATTTGCAGAAGTTGTTCAAAACATTTTTCCCCCTCTCTCTCCGTTGGAATTTTAATTTTGGCCAAAAAAGGATTTTTCACTAAAAATGAAAATGTTTCATTCAAAAATATTTACAGCAGAAAATCGTTTTGTTTGCTAAATTAAAACCAAACCATTTTACTTCAGAAATCCCTTCCTTGCCTTGTTTAAAGTCTTTATGGAGAATAATTTGGGGGTTTTTTTTTTTTTTTTTTTTTTTTGGGGGGGGGAGGTGGGGTGGTGTTGTGGTTTTTTTACCAGCTAAACTAACAAAATGTACTAGACTCCTAGGAATATTCCATTGTTGTTAAAATATCTTAGTAAATGAAGCCTTCCCTAATCTGTGATTTCATCTCATTACCTCTGCACACACAGTGACCTCAGCAGTACTCCAAAGCCGTTCACTGTACTGAAACCAGACTGAACCCTGCCATAACTCCTGCAACTCAGTGGGTGAAATTGCCCTCTGAAATCTGCAAGGCAATTTAGCAAACCTCATTTGCAGGAGGGATCAGGTGAGAAATTGTTGCTGTTCTATGTAATCTCATTTGATTTTCCAGATGAGAAGGGGCTGTGTTGATCCTCCTGTTCTGTAGCAGGATTTTCAGCGCATTGTGGAGACCAGGCATGTGAAGGTCACGCACACCCCGCTTCAGCTGTGTGGTTTTTACCTCTGGAAACAAGCTCTCAAAAAAGGCATGATTGTTACTGCTACTTATACTTATGCCTTGAAAGAGCTGCCATTACGTAGTAAATTACAGTGTTTATATATGGGTTTAGGACCTTGAACAAAAATAGAGAGTTTTCTTAATCCTGTTTGTCAGAGGCTAAGATTAAGTGTAGATGATCCACTAAAAGAAAAATTGAAAGTGTGTCTGGATTTGATCCGAGCATGACAGAAGTGCTAAACTAAAGATGAAGCTATTCACTCTTAAAGCCGAGCCATTGATTCTCCTGGAAACCATTATGGCTAATGATAAATTCTGCAGAAATCCTTAATGTATGAAAATATAGTACACACAACATCCAGAGAGATATAAATGAAGCCAAGCAGAATTCCTAGACATTTCTGGCACTGTTGCACAGAGAAGTCTTTGTGGTGTTGTGAATAAAAAGTATTTAACCCCTGGCAAAAGCAGTTTGCAAGTACCGTACAGTTGAGAGTAGACGATGGCTTTACAATGTGGCAAAGGCAGAACCTGTGAAATTCCACCCAGCATAACCCCAGATATTCTCCAGGGCTCGGGTGGTGCATCTGGGACAGCTGAAGCATCTTTTGTATTGTAGCCTGGCACCGTTGCTGGGAACAAACTCCTGCCAGACCTGGAGCCCGGATTTACAAGGTGCAGCTGGAAGAACGAGTGCAGCTATCTTAGTTGGGGGGAAAGGGTGGGTGATGATCAGGCTACAGAAGTTCAGAGGTAACTGAGCTGAAGACTCTAGATCAGATTGCTGCTGTTAGTAGAATTAGTCTGGGACTGCTGTCATGTGTGCACAAAATGATATGCCTGTTTTGTAAGATAAAGAAACTCCAAGAAAAATACAGCATATGCACTGTTTCTTTTTTCTTAACGTGAAAAGGAGCTCCGTACCATCCCTTTAATACGGCACATCAGAAGGCAGCCATGAGCTAACCAATTTAGTCCAAGGAGCAAAATGAGAGATGGAAAGGAGGCAAGATTTTTGTAAAAGTTTTTCAGTGTAGAAATGAAAAAAAAAAAAAAAAAGGACTGTTTAGCAGTCTCTGAATTATTGCAGGCTACTCAGGCTGAAGTGAAGGAAGCTTCATAAGCTTAAATCCAGTGCAGAGTGTTTCCTACCATGTCTGACTGTAGTGGAAGTGGATCTCAAAAATTTATAGCATCTGTCTCAGGATTCAAATCCATGCTTGACATATAGGAAGAGCCTGGATGGTTAAATGATGCTTGAAAGGTGACAATGGTGTTGAGAGCTTTAAAACTGTTTGGATCAGCTGTAGAAGTATGGAAGTAAGTCTTCTGCTCAAAGCATTTGAGAAATGTAACAGGAAAAAGTACATGAATAAGTGTTTATTAAGAGTTTACGACTGAAATTCACACATCTATGACAAAAGAAAATATGTTACTTGCTTATGGCTGAAACTGTTAAAGCCTTATGGTCAGGAAATGCTGAAAAGCAGTTTATTTTATTGACTCTGGAAGTGATCACTGTGAGAAGTCACTGCGATCAGCAATATGTAGCTGTGCTCCCAGCAGGAGACGGAAAAGCTTTTTCTGCTTCGAAAAATTCAAGAGTTAACTTCAAAATGAGTTATTGTACATCTATTGTTATGCAGGAGTCGGAATTTGGCTACAACATCCTTTGTAAAAAGCCCCAGATGTATTTTCTGTGATGCTCTGAAAATCTCTTCCTTTCCAAGAAAAACCTAGTAGTGCACAAAAGGGGAAAAATACAGACAGTGTTGTTCATAACAGTAGTGACCATAACAGTGCTGCCAGAGTAGTCCCCTGTTCTAGCCTGGGAGAGGAGCAGAAGGACGAAAGAGGGTTAAAATCCGTGCAAGCCTATCAGCCAGGCCTGGATCACTGCTGTTCCATACAGCGTAGTGCCCTCACCACCATTTCTGCTGTGCCTGTGTCGTTTATTTCTGCCAAATGTAGAAACAGACCTTTACTTACTCTTAGCTATTGGGGAACAGATGTATTAAGCAAATCATAGTGATAATGAGCCTGCTTTGATACATGTAACCTTTGAAAAGGGACTTTTTTCCTGAAAGTGATATGATGTTCTGCCCTGTCCCCCAGATTTCCCTACCCCAAAAGTCAAGCTAAAAGTCTCCAAACAAAATCAAATTCATAAATAAACCTCCTTCCTCTTGAAATGCCACTCCAAGCACGGTTCCTACCCCACGAAGAGACCACTGCTGTCATTCTTTAATGGGCACAGACATGATTTGAATGACACTTTTCTATTTAACTCTTTTTTTTTTTCCTATTTAACTCTCTTTTTTCTGCTGCTGGGCTCTTTCATTATCTGTGGCTCTGATCTTGCTCATCTGCAATCAGTTTATTTTGTGGTTTTGAGACCTGCAGTAGTTAATGCTGAAAACTGCGAAGGCTGATAACGAGTTACAAATCCTTTCAGTAAATTCTTCTGAAATAAGTGCAGTGCCTGAGAAAGGTCCTGAGCAGATAGGATCGAGACCCGAAGTCTCTTCCTACCATGCTTGTGTAGGGAGCTCTACCAAGGCAGTGTTCCCCTTATTTTAGCGAGGTGCTGCCTTGCATGTGTCTGACTCGATAGGATGTGGCCGCAGAGCTTGAGGGACCTGGCTACTGTTCTTGGCTCTGCCAGTGAACTGCTGGCCAGCTGCTCTACCTACCCCTGCCTTGTCTGCCTCTGCATAACGGGGATGGTGCGACTAGCCGTCACAGCATGCCTCTGCAAAGCACTCTGAAAGGACCGACCGGGAGAGCGGCCAGACAGTTATTCTAGATCCACAGGCAAACAGCAGCTTGTGTATATGTGTGCCACTATGTCATTAGCGTTACTCAGCCCTCCCTTGGACCATTTATAGCTCTGAGAAAGTCCGTCTCTAACCATGTTGTATAATTCGTACGCTATTCTGTGTCACTGGCTAATAAATGTATTTATGTATTGGATCAGGGATACACCTGGCCAGAACTGGACTCCATGAATAAAGTTGTTGCCTTTTAGTTGCCCTAGAAATATATGGTGAAATTTCCTTTAAATGATAGGATAATCATTTAAATTAGCCTTCTAGCATGCTTCAGTGTAAAGCTTGATTAGCTAGTAGCTAGAGCAATACAAGGCAGAACTGCTTCTGAGTATTGCTATTAATTATGTATTATCAGTTATTAATAATTGATTCTGCTTTTTTAGACAGGTATAGGGGCTTGGAGCTAGTTAAATGTGCCTAAGAAAATGATCTCTACAACGAGGGGTTGAAATTGGCAGGAATTGCACTTGGGGATCAGCACGAATGCGGTCCCGCAGTTTGTTGTTGTTTCTGACAGTGACGCTATTGTGGGGCAAGGAGGGAGGGAAGGGGAAACGCAACCGCAGCTGGAATTTTCCCTCTGCACTCTATTGCCTGCCTCGCCGTGCCTCGCAGCTAAACTGCAAAGCGTTCTGAGCTGGCACAGTTACTGTAGAAGTAAGTACCGGGTGCAGTAGCATCCTCAAGGTCGCTCGGTGGAGGCGAGTTTCACAATCTGCCACAGCAACAGCTGAGCCGGGATGTGCCAGCAACAGGGACCGTGAACTGCTGAGGGCTGGGGAAGGGCAGTGAGCACTGGCTGAACAGGGCAGTGCTGGCACGGGGGAAAGGGTAACCCTAGTGATTTTGTTAATACTGAATCATGATCCTAAGTTTTTTCACTCGTGTTCATGTGAGCATTATTTTTCTTTTGCCCGGACCCTTTTGGACTGGAGGAAAGGCCAAGCCAAAATCCCATTTACGAGCACCGTCCACACTTACTCTCTTAGGGTCTGGATGGAAAGAGGCTGCATCTCAGCCGTCGCGGAAGTGATATCCCTAGAGCTCATTGCATCTTAGGTCTATTTCTACATCATTTTTAGCAGCCAGTAATTTTGCGGAAAAGCTGAACTAGAGAAAAAACAAGGGTATTGTAGTAATTTGAAATTTTAACACTGAGGACGAGAGGTAAATCTAGAAGTGTTCCTGTCATCTCTTTCTAAAAAACATAAAATAGTACCCAGGGAATCCCACTAAGGCATAGAATGCAACCCCTGAGCAGTTTCTCATGACTGTTTGTTTTGGATTGTGACTTTTACCCATGTTTTGGTTCAAGTTCCTTAACAGTTTGTTACTTGTTTCCTTCAAGAAAGTTAATGGTTTTGTGAAACTATCTTAAATGCATAACAACTCTGAAGGCCCCCATTTCTCTTCCTCTGTAAGGTTCAATGATTTTTAACAATACAAACTACTAGAAGAGGTCACTACAGACTTCTCTAATCACATATATCAAATATTCAACATCCTTTCTTCCTGTGAGGCACATCCTTTGAGTTAGACTAGATAAATAATGAGAGTATTGCTTCTGTTTTTTGTCAGTCGGTATAATAAAATGTCAAAAGATAAATATGCTCTCTATAAAAAATATATTGCTTGTGCTACAAGAGATTTATTACTTCATTAATAATAATATTTAACAGATGTATATGCTATTTTATAATTGTATTAAGTGCAATAAAATGGCAGTGCAATGAAGATAGTGTTTTCCAGGGCTACGAGACAGCTGTGCCATAAAAACTTCTGAGGTAACATTATTCTAATGAGATATCAATTAATGCATGTACCACTACCAGAGGGGGGACTGGAGACAGGAAACATGTATCATAAAAACAGTTAAAGTCTTATGCAGTCGAAGTTTCAGGCAGAACCTGAAGAAAGTAGCCTAGAATACAGGTGTTATTTCTGGTTATATCCTTTCATGGAAATATGAAGTGTTTTCATGAGTTATCGCGAGGCCTTGTTACTCAAGTAAAAGCTCCTGTCCTACACAAAAGCATTTTATAATGCCAGAAAGATGGTCATACAGTCCTTTCAGTTTGCACTGTATCAGCATTAGCATGGCTGCAACCCTTTCCCTCTGAGGACCACTCTGGCATCTCTTGAGGAAAAGCATCATGGATATATGGTGGTTCACAAACCTCAAACTGAAAATTGCTGCTGTAGGTGATGGTGTATTTCTTATATTTTTTTTCCATTGTAGGTAATGATTTTGGAGGTAGTTGGGACAGAGGACAAAAACACAACCAAACAAAAAAAAATAGGATGTATTTTGAAATATTCAGAGCTTTCCAAATTTGGTTTCAGCACTGAGATGAAGATTTTTCTTCTTTTTTAAACTAGTAAGAACCCTGCAGACATTTTTCTCTAATTGGAAGCTGCAAATAACTGAGCAAGAAAAAAACTTAAACAGAATAGAGAGATGCAATAGGAGCCAAAACTGTGGGTGGGCCTTCCACAGAGCTAAAGAAATGAAGAAAAAAAATGGAAAGCAGACTGTCTCTGAGGCATTTACCTCCAAGAAGCTTTTGTGAGGTGGGAATTCAGCTACCAGCAGTTGAGGAGACAATAATCTGAATAACAAGCATACTGGGAAAAAAAAAAAAAATCTATGGCTCTACTGGCTCCATGTTGCTTTCTTCATGCTAGCTGCTCCAGAACTTGAATTCTGGAGTTTTGTTTTTTGGTGGTGGTGGTTTTTGTTCACCTGATGTCCCAGAATTTGCAACTCATTTTGGGATGGTAATGTTCATGTTGGTGCAGGGCCATACAGTGGCTACCTGTACTGGCCTCAGCTCTTAGGGCTGTTGATTCACTGACGTTGCTGATAAAATCAATCCAATGAAAGGGATCAGCAGAACCCATCCAACATAGGAAGCTCTTCAGAGATGCTCTTGATTACTGGTTGGTTGGATTATGGTTACTTCAATTATTACTACATTTTTACTCTATTATTTTCCCGTGTAGGATAGCTATGCTTTTAAAAGCAGATATCAAGAGTCTTTTACATGTCAGAGATCTTAAGGCTTGTGCAGTAATAAAGACCAATATACCTCTGCAGTTTTATCGCTTAAGCACTGAGTTTGTGGCTTGATCAGATTAGCATTATATGGGCCTTTCTTTTAAAACACTGACAAATATGACTGCAGTGGCATATATCACAACTGCATTGTATCCCAGGGATCAGCACACATCCTCCAATAGTTTTGCAGAATAGTTTGGACCAGTCTTAGGAGTAACCAAATGCTGGAATAGCTTATTTTAGTGTAATGTTTTATGTATGGGTCTCCAGTAGATACATAGCTTAAGGCTAGGCTTTTCCTGCTGTAGCTGAATTTTAAATAAGGATTTCAAAGGTGATGAGTTGCTTAGGGGACCCCCTGCACTTCATGTGAATTGGTGGCACTCAGCTGAACGGATAGCACTAGAGGAATTTTGAAAGCATGCTTGTGTGAGTTTCCCTAGTGCTGATCTTTTCTAACACATCCAGATTTTAAAATCTTGACTCATATTTATTTGCTAATCGCCAAGAGTTAGTTGCTTTCTTTTGGAAATCCCAGAACAAAATGTCCTTGGAGAAAGGCAGAATAGACATTTCTTGATGTACATTTGTTTTCCTGAGGCTTTTTATTGCTGATGGTGTCATTTGATTTGTTTTCTTCACTTCTCACTGGTACAGGTGAATGAGGAAGGGGTAATGATCCCTCCACAAACTTGCCTTAGGAAATCTGGCCACTTAAATAAACCTGTGAACTGGCAATCAGAAGGTGCATTTGTGAAGTGGCCTCTACGGCTGTGGCCACAAGCAACCCAAGCGACTGGCTGCTTATGTGGGGCAGCCCACCTCTGGGCTAGGGGGGATATTGTCACCTCTGGAATAGGCTTGTCACAGGTGAACCACCTCTTGGGGAAGGTCCATAGACCATCCTAACTGACAGATCCTGTCTAGTGATGGTTTGAGGAGAGTGTGTCTGAAAGTGGTAAATTTGTGACAGAGAGGATGTGCAGGTAGTTAACTGGTGGAGACGAGCATGTTGGAGTGCTTGGGAATGCTCTTGGACATGGTTTGTCAATGTGGCCTAAATGGATAGTGTGTGCTGATGCTTTCTTTCACATGGAAACCGTATCGTATGTGGCAAGAGCACTGGAAAAGGAGTCGGAAAAGCTGATTTCTAAATCTGCCTCAAAAGCAGATCTATTGCTTGATCCTCATCAAGGTAGCTGTCAATGTGCCTCTGGCTGAAAACATGGGGAAAATTACATTTCTTAAATGACTTCTAATCATATTACTACTCCTGCTATTACTACTACTTAGGAGCAGTTTGAGGATCTAGGCAGTCTGGCTCTAGCCACTACTGCTGTTCCAGACAAGGACTGTTGAAATTTCAATGTCACCTGATGGGCAGGAAGCCAGTTTGACAGTGTTAATTCTCAGAAGTTTGAGTACTCTTACCATTATATCAGCATACATGAATGTTAGCAGTGGTTGTAAAATTATGCAGCCTTAAAAAAAAAAAAAATCCAGACACATGCCAGTTCTATTATAGACCCCATCTGTGCGTCTACTGGTTCAAAATGGGAAAAAATCCCTTGCCTAGCATGTTGATCAAGTAATTATTATAAACTACATCTCATAGTAACATCCTGTTTCAATGGTGTACAGCTGTTTCTGTCTCTCTGTGGGTTTTTTTCCTCTTTTTTTGTATCTTTTCCCATACTTCCTTCTCAGTGCTTTGTAGCTAGTGGAAGAATTGATAAAGTCTTTAAAACATTTGATCTGAAGTCTTGATCCAAATCAGTACACTCAGTAACAGCCTTTCAAATGAATTCAGTGGACTTCAGATGAATATCTAATCATAAAAGGCGAGGAGCAATGAAATGTACCCTCTGGGATTTTTTCCCCCAAAGCTACAGATTTCCTGTCTTCTTTTGTAGGCCCACGGGGATTTAAATCTGCTTCTCAGGCTGCCCCATGATGTGGCATGATCAGAAGGGTGCGGCAGCAGCAGCAGTGCTGGCTTATGGAGCTCCTATCCTTGTCAGGTCAGAGTTTCACAAGCCGTTGTGCTCAGCAGCAAGACTTGCTCTGTCTCTGCCTGTCCTTATTTCCCCTTCTTCTTTCCAGGTTTCCCACTTGGTTGGGCTAATACGATGGCTGGCGGGATCCCACCCTGAAAGGGCTCAGGGAATCTATTTGCGTTATAATTCTTCATTTCCCTCCTCTCCTCCAAATTTCCATGCTTTTTTTTTTTTTTTTTTTTTCTTTAAGCTGGACTCTTCCCCTTATTGGTTTTACACTTTGGCCATGCAAAGAGCCATGACGGCAGAGCTGAAGACAAACAGCATGGGATAATGAGCAAGGAAGTCAGGGGAATAAGCCAGGAACCATTTGAAGGGTGTTTTCTCCTGACCAGTCAGTGTGGAAGCCAAGGAAATGGAGTTAACACAAAAGATTAAATTGTGAGGCTCCTCCTCAGGGTTCAGCTTTTACTCTGTGAATATTTCCACTGAAGTTGCTGCTGCTGCTCCCGGGAAAGAAATGTGAGTGCAGTCTAACTCTGTCAGCCCCTGGCTCCAAGGCAGGCCCATCTGGTGATGGATCTCTTTCAAACATGAAGTAAATTTGGACTGGTTTATGCTTTTACCTAAAAATCACGCAGCACTTCCAGAACTGAATAGTCAGTTGACACTGAACCAGGCAGTGTTATAGCTATGTTTATTTTAGTTGTTTGTCTTTGCAAATCAGCTCAGACTGAAGGCAGAAAAAGATTTGCATGAATGATTACAAACAAAAAACTGCTGATTTCCCCAGATTCTAGTTAATTGACCATCCACCAACTCTAGGAAGAACAGATGGAAACTGTGGCCAGAAAGAATAATTTTTAAAACACCAACAAAGAACCTGCAGCACAAGTCTATAGCAATGGCTGGCTTTTGGGGGTCTTTAGTATTCATTCAGAATAGGCAGCAGAGCAGGGCATACAGGACCCTTGGACCTCACTTCTTGTTGGCTGAGATCCACCCAATTGTTGCACATTATGAACATCGCCTCCTCTTCCTTGGCACTGACAGATTTTCCCATGGAGGGTCAATACTGACAGTACCAAAGGCTTTCTGAGGGCTTCTCAAAGAAAGAGGTCGTCTCTGAAAACCCAAGTCCAAGTGACAAGTCCAGGAAAGGCCTCTGCAACAAGCCATCTAGAAAAGAGAAAACCCTTTGTCTGAGAAGGAAGCACTTTGCCCTGAGGTTCAAAGAATTTCTCTGAGGAAATGCCTGGGGAGTCTATGAATCCCAAGGAATCCTTCTCCAGTCATATTATTACAATTTGTATTGCAATTTTATTGCAGTGTCTAAACCAAATCCAAAATCTAAGTCTCTATTCCCCTGCTCATTGCAGGGGGGTTGGACTAGATGACCTTTAAAGGTCCCTTCCAGCCCAAACTGTTCTATGACTCTGTGATTCTATTCCCTGTTGGTCTCTTGGCTGTTCACGTAGGAGGGATGAGGAGAGAACATACAAATGTTCTCATTTGCACTGCTTGTTTGAAGGCTGTATTGTGCAGTTGAGACAATGGGGGAGATTAGTCTGCTTGAAAGAAGTTGTATATTAAAGATAATCTTTGGGAGATGGCTAGTCCTGAGGGAGGGATATGAAACCTGTGTCAATGCCTGAGGAAGAGAGAGATGATTAATGTTTCACTGCAGGGTAACTCTTGACATTCATCTGCTGGCCCTAATCTCCAGGCTGATGATACACACGTCCCTCTTCAACTCCTGGAAGAAAGAAGCAGTTTTGTACAATGACAGTCGTGGGGTGGGAGCTGTTTCTGAATTCAGTGAGCAAAACTCTTACAGAAAGGGGATGGATACAGAATAGATGGGATACTATTTTTTAAACCCCTGCTGTCACCATTTCGGGTAGGAGGATCTAAGGAGTTTGACCTGTGAGGTGAGGCCTCTGAGGAAGCCTGTGCACTTCAACTTAATGATTCTTTTTTTCCAAGACAAGAGTTATTTCAGATGCCCTGGAGGCCAGAGAACATTCTTTTCACTTGCCCTTACATATCCCAACTTACAGAAAACTTCCCTACAAATTAAAGATGTGATACCAAACTTCAAAAGCTGAGACTACTTACCGTATGTGCTTCAGGAAGACATCAGGGGATTGCTGCTTTTTTTTTTTTTTTTTTTTTTTCCCCTCTAGAATTTTAAATCACTCCACAGTTTCCAACTGCAGGGATATTCCTGGCAATGACCAAAAAGACATAAAGGTATTTTCTTTAAGAAAATAGTGATGTTTTCTCCCTACTCTTTCAAGGCAGATACAGATCCTCTCCCCTCAGTTCCATGAACTTGTAGGTGTCTCGAGTTTCACAGGGAATTTTTCTTCCTCTGAGTGTCTCAAGATATTCTCTATTTGAGCTTCATAGATGTGAATTTCATAGCTTCTCTGTGCAGGTGTCTGTAACAAGTCCTTGCTATGCTAGACAATGATTAGAAATTAGAAAGCTTCAGCCATGAGGCAACCAAATAATGGTGTATATGAAAAAGAGAGGTATTACACACTCCACCAAGGGGTCGGCCACTCAGAAAGCACATCACCTTACTTCATGCTGCCTCACTTGTCCTTCACTCTTTGTTCTGCCCTAGGCTTTGCTGTTATCACTCACTACATCTTTTTAAGCCTTTCAGGTCATTGCATGAGTCATGTCTTGGTTGAGGCCTCCCTTCTCAAAGGAGGACTCAGTTTCACTGTGGCTGAAGTCAGTCCAAATCCGGCTGGCCATCAGTCCATGCTTGCTCCCACCCCAGGTGGTTCTGTTATTAGGCAGTGAAATGGTTCAAGGAATTGATCTGACTAAAAGTGAGTTTAGGAAAAAGTAAAAGATTAATTTTAACCTCTTTGAAGTGGCGTATTTTCCAGTTGCTATACTACTTATTGCTGGCACAAAAAGGTAAGGAGATAATCTACAAAGAATATCTGGATGATTCAGCATCCTGCAATATGCTTAAGGTTAGACACAGCCATAGTGATTCCATGCTTGCTGTTGGATAGGAATTTTTTTAAGAGTTGTGGACAGAGAGTTTCCACGTGAATGATGGTAAAGAAGCAGAACTCTATGGGGAAGCAGAATTAAATGTCTTTATCCTTGCCTTCATTCATGAGTTCTGTAGAAGTGTCATGGAGGTCTTGTGAAGGATGAAATGCAAGCAATGTTCTGCTTGCAAAGATCAGAGCGGAAATAGCCAGCCTAGGGATGCAAATTCAGATATTTTATTCCGCTTTGGGAGAGCTGAGACCATTCTAACGCACTTTTCTAATTTCCCAAGCAAGCGTGGTGAGAAGGGAGGCTTGCTGCACAGACTGCTGTGAGATAAATAGGCACGAGAGTGGCTGGGGCTTGCTGACTCAGCCGTAGCGACCCCAGTGCTTCCCCACGTCCTGCTGCTTTGCATCCTCAGCACTGGTGTCACCGGTTTCAATCACAGATGGGTCACCTCCCGCAGTCACGAAACACTATTGGGAGCACAGACACACACATAGCCCCTGCCGTGCGCACGTGCGGCCGCGGCGGCAGCGAGCGGACCCAGGCAGTTGCACAGCAGCAGTGCCCTTACGGCTCCCGCAGCTGCTCTGCATCCGAGGCAGGGATGTCCCCTGTGCCACGGCGGCAGATGTCAGACACGGCAATTTAGGGGACAGTGTACCACTGCAGCCCCAGCCAGGAGGCCGTAAAAGAAAGGGCACAAAGCAAAGCCGCATCTGTTCTGGAACAAAGGACATCTGTCCCTGGCCCGAACAGCTTTTTGGCATGATTTCACAAGGACAAAAGCTCAGGTTGACTGATACAAGGCTGGTGCTCCATAAAACAAGCCGTAGGGTCTTAGGCTGTCCAAATGTGTGCTGACAGTGAGACAGCACTCTGGTAGGTGTGAGGTTTTATTCTTCCGTCTGAGGGGAGAGCGTAGCACAGGATGGGGACCGTCCTGTGCACAGCCTTTAACCACACATCTGCCCATGGTTTAGGATCTCTTTGTGCAGTACAAAAACTAGAAGACTATCAGATTATAGACAACAGATGTTCCGTTCAAGTAGTTTTGTGTGTGACATCCTTGTGTCAGGAAAATTTCTTTTGCTTCTTTAGAAGCTACATTCATCTGTTGCTTTCTCCAGGTTGTTAAATTTTAGTTGTGGGCAACTTACTTATTGAAAGGCTGCAAACCACAGATGCACATCTGCCTTCTGCATGAATGTGAGTTCTACAGGAGAAAATCTTTTAGAAAAGACAGACTTCTAATGTGCCTTCAGTAAAGTGTTCTGGAATGAAGCTGACCATAGCAAATTTTAATTATTAGCTTCATTGTTAAAAAATATGCTGTACCTCCTTCCCTTCTTTGCTGGTGCCAGTAGTGGCTGTAATGCTTTTTAGCTGGGGGATCACAGCAGAAAAATTTGTAGCAGAGTGTGTGCGCACATGTGCACACAAGTATAATGCAGTAGAGATTTAGGGGAACAATATCATACAAAACCAGAACGGTCTGGGTTATTCATTACTAAGCTTGCACAAACAAGATGAGTATATTTAGTTGTTAATACTGAAAAACAGAAGCAAGTGACCATTAACATTTTAAGACCTTGAAACTTTTTCCTGTGCACTTCTTTTTATGTTCAGCCCAACTTGTCACATGCCTGTCTCTGTGGAGGATAGCCAGCAAAATCTTCACTGAGAGCTGCTGCACAAGTGCACAAATGAACTCTGTAATGCTTTTAGGCATTAAAAAACGCCCCAAACTCTATGGAAGCATGTTACATAGTACCTCTTAATCACGTGGTCTCCATTGTGTTATGCTGCCCGTGCTTGATAGTGTTAAGACAGAACAGTGAAGAAAGAATCATAGAATCATAGAATTGTAGGGTTGGAAGGGACCTCGAGAGATCATCGGGTCCAACCCCCCTGCCAAAGCAGGCTCCCTAGGACATAGCACTCAGATAGGCGTCCAGGCGGGTCTTGAATATCTCCAGTGAAGGAGACTCCACCACCTCCCTGGGCAGCCTATTCCAGTGCTCTGTCACCCTCACTGTGAAGAAGTTTTTCCGCATGTTGGTGCGGAACTTCCTGTGTTCCAGCTTGCAGCCATTGCCCCTTGTCCTATCCCCACAGACCACTGAGAAGGGGCTGGCTGATTCCCCCTGCATCCCCTGCTTCAGGTAATTATAAACTTTAATTAGGTCCCCCCTTAGTCTTCTCTTCTCAAGGCTGAACAGTCCCAACTTACTCAGCCTTTCCTCATAGGGGAGGTGCTCCAGGCCCTTAATCATCTTCGTAGCCCTAAGATGATTAGGGCTATGAAAGATTTTAGCATAGTTTATAAAGCTCTGGCAGAGATGGTATACCCACTGTCCTGCAGGTAAGACCTTCTGACTTTGCATCTCAGAATAGTTGCTGAAACTCTTGGCCTTGCCCAGCTGTTTAAGAAGCTGATATTCCTATCACATCTTTGAAGAAAAATAAAAATAAAGTGTATTACAGAGAACCAAGACCAAAGATATGCATCCTCGCTCTACTCAATGAATGGGAAATATGACTGAAAAAAAGAAAGGAGGAAGTATTTCAGAACTGTAGCATTCTGCTAGATGGTCTGAAACTTAACACCTGCTGATGCATCTGCTACGCCTGCAGTCTTAACAGAAAGGTGTGAGGAACAAAATTCACACTTGGATCCAGATGAATTCTGTATACCACAAAGTACAGAATTAAAATACAGAAGGTGGAAATTGTTCTTGAGTATAGGAGGGTGTCCAGATAGAATTTCGAATGTCCAGTGATGGTATGAGAAACTGCAATAAGAGAATGGTTAAAGAAAGATCTAATTTTCAGGTGCTAACTGAAGATTTTCTTCTGCAGAACAATTTGTTACATACTGCTGTTTGATGGCTTTTGCAAACACACATTTGTAATAGCATTTCTGGGATCTGAGCAGTCTGAAAAGTTAGAGCCCCTGATCATTTCCGTTAACCCTCAGAGTGACGAAAGACATGGTAAGTACAGAGACATACGGAGTGTTCACATTGTTTGGCTTTATTTTGATCTAGCGTGAGAGCCTAAAATAAAATTGCAGGCATCATATGCAGCCAATGGGACCTTCAGAGAGTGACTAACAGTACCTAAATGATGGAGCTTTCCTCTCTCCATTCCCTATACAAGCAGTCTAAGCTTGGGCAGCATGAATCCTCCACTTGAACTGAGCCAACATGCTGGATCCTGAGATATGCTCTGGAGTCCTTTCTAACGAGTTTATCCAGTTCCTGGCCACCTCTGGCCAGAGGGACGGCCCCCTGCTAGCCCATGCTGAGCACAGGAGGAGACAGAGTCCTCCTCCAGATCATCGCATTTTCATCTGAACCCTGTATGACTGGCAAAAAACTTGAATGCTCTTCCTGGTTCTTGCTTGGGGAGCTGCTCTTAGGTTTGATTCATGGCCTACGGAGATATCAATATGCTCCATCAGCAGGTGAGAGAAAGCCATCGATTTTGGCATAAAGCAGCTTGGTAGAGGCTTGTGGGCAAAGAAAGAGTTTAAGACATCTATGGATACTCTTGATGCTAGTGCTGCCTTCGGCACCACCAGTCTCCTCATTTTTTTTTCATTCTTCATTAGTTGTAATGATGAATCAGGGAACTTAGTTGGGTTAAAAAGATCCTGATTTAAAACCTGGACCAATTCCCTGTTTGGTTCACCTTGTGATGTTTATAGCTGCATTATAGAATGTTTTGGGTTGGAAGGGTCCCCTAGAGGTCACCTAGTCCACATCCCAAATAAATGTTCCCTAAGAGCAAAGTGGTACCACCTGAGGTTGGTTGAAACGCAAGTTTCTAATCACTAAGGGTCCTGGCACCGCTAAGAGGGCAGTAAAGTGGTGGAAAGGGATAGCTTTGAAGGGGGTGGGAGCTGGTGGAGGTTCACATGAGCACTGCCACTAAAAAGAGACATCCGGGAGCCATGGTCTGGGTGGACTGTAGATGTAATGTACTATACAGAGACCAGCAAAATAGATATTCCTAAATTCCTATTAATTAGGAAATGCAGGGGTAGGTCTCAAGCTTCTACTACAGACCTCTACAAATTAATCTGCTAGAGCTTTTTCATTCCCCAAATTCCTCAAACACTCCAGTAGTTATATATAGCCAAAGTTGTTGGAAGGCAGCCATTTATGAGGAAAAGGACAGTAGTTGGCATGTACTGTTACTATGACTGTCACTCAGAGAAACTGTAATGATATCCAAAGTCAAAGAGGTGCTTAAAGGTAATGAAATCTTTAAGGAGTCATTATTATAGTGTTCACCCAAGAGGATGAAACTATGTTAATTTTATTAGCAAAATAGGAAAAGCTGGACTTAATTTTTTCTGGTTTTGAGCTGTGATTCGGCCGCCCCCTCCAGCTATCTGAAACAAAATAGAGGCATTATTTATTTACAGGTTTAAAGCCAGTTTCTTGCACTGAACTTTTCTAAATCTGGTGTTGTGAGGATCAGTACTTTGCAATGTATAGTTTAGCCTTGTAACATGTATTTTATATTCTGTTGTTTCAAAATTAAATGCCTGAGGTATTCCCAGTAATGACTGAGAGAAATTAAAGAGGTTCATCTCTTGCAAAATGTCTTTACCACTCTTCTTAGTTAGCCTTAGCCCCTAGCCAAAATCTATATCCAAGTTATATACCACACCCCAAATAAATAGTAACGTTTTCATAAGAGGAAAAGAATGCTTTGAGATCGCCAGAATAAAAGCTTCCAGAATTATCTTGGCAGTTGAGTCATAAACAAAGTCACTCTGAAATGGAGGGATAAAAGTCACAGGGCTTAATACCAGATCTTGTGCATTTATAACTGTTAGGATGTCTCCAGTCCTGCTGTGGAGGTGGACGGATGCTCCAGATGTGAACGGTGGGCATGCTGGGTCCAGAGATGTCCAGGTGTAGCCTTGGTCCTGGTCCCTGTTGCTCTCTCCTGTCTTTACAGTTAGCCAAATCCAAGGTCTAGAGCCAAATATCTCAGTCCTTTGAATTGACACCGAGACCTGAACTATCCCGCTGATTCCTGTAATATCTCGTGCCCTAAAAAAGAGTCAGGATGGGATTTAAGGAACGGAAAGGAAATTGTTTATTAATGCTACGAGTAACAAATAGAACCCACTCTTTCTCCACGGGATTTAACATCTAAGTGATTTAAACACACTCTGGGTTGTCTGCTGTCACCAGAGAGCCCTCCTTAGGGCTGGATGAAGAACTTTGCAGGTCTCTTGCTCATTTCTTGACAATTTTTGACATTACAATGAGCCATTTACTTTCCGGTGGAAAGTTTAAAAACGAACACTGGAAATCCTTAAATAAAAACATGCAACTTTACAAATTTGCGTGCACTGTCCCTTTGCCCCAAATCCTTCATTGCTTCCTCTTGGAGATGGATGGCAGTCAAAAACATGCTATTATTGTTTTTGTGTTTTGTCTTTAATAGATCTTTCTCTCTGCATTTTATTCTGAGATTTTCCTGATGGATGTGACAGAAATCTGAAAGCTGTAGGTTTTATTTATTTATTTACCCACTTTCTTTGCTGTTAAGCTCCAGAAATGATCATTTGCTTTCCTCAGAGGAGTCTTTAATTATCTAACATGAATTATCCATGGTTGTAGAGACTGCAAACCATCTGCTGGCACAATGGCTCCTGTGGTAAAGGATAGAGAAGCCTCATCATGGTACCCGTTAGCACTATTTTAGTTAAGAACCTGTCAGACTCCATTAAACCCCCCATTATTCAGGATTTCTGAGAAATCTATAAATATTTGCTCTGGTACAAAAGAGCTCAGCTGAAGAGCTCCTATTTTTAGCTGGAGGTTAGGTTTGGCTGTTTGTTGTTTTGTTTTCCATCTCCTTTTAAAAAGATGCTCTCAAGGTTAATGGAACCATAATTTGACCTCCCTTTGTGATACTGTGCCTGTTTGCCCCATGCGTGTATTTCTGTATATGTGAGTATTCCCCTGGCAAATGTGTCATGACATGAGTCACTGCGAAAGATGCAGACCAAACAGCAAAGTTCATTGGCAGTCCGTACAAGACTGAATTCACTAGTAGTCAGGGCACGGTGTATCTTCTGTCACAAGGTTTTGAACCTTTGTTAGGAAAAAAAAAAAGTCCTGTAATTAATCCTCGATGCCTCTCTGAGGGCCTAATCATCTGATGGGAAGTGCCTACACTGGCCTAAATGTTCAGTGAATGGTGTCATCATCTCCTGCCCTGACCCAACAAAGCGCTTTAGCGAGGGGGGATAGCTTTGGTGACACATAGGTCTGATGGGTTTGTCTTTTATTAAATGATATAGAAGTTCTCCTAACGAAGGTAGTGGTGGGTTTTTTTCCTGACTCTTCATAGTGCAGCAAGCCTCCTAATGGAAGCAATCAGAATTATCATCAATCATAGCAAACCAAACTGAGCTCAGCTGTCCTTATTATGAAAGGCCCGGACCAATTACTTGAAAGGCCAAATAGTATCTCATAAAGCTCCTCTGGGAAAGAATATTGCACGTTTTGATTAGTGTTTATTGGTGTTCATCTACATAGCTGGCATCGCATAGATAGATGTAAGCGCAAGGAAGAAAAAGTCTATTTGGGCCTTGCTCGTCTGTCTCTAATTTGGGAGACAGGGTAAGGGGTAGGGTTTTATTTGTCAAGCTTTTCGTATTCAATCTTGTGTTCTATAATATATTACAAATACAAACTCAATCCCGCATTGAAAAAAATATTGCTAAAGTCTCGCCCTTGGGAACTGAGAAGACTAAGAATTAAGGTTGCAGTGCAATCTAAATTTGGCCCATTTGGGCATACGGAGTAGAATAAAGTCTTTCTTGACTCTTACAATTTCAGTGCACGTGAATGACCAGGTATGTGTCTAAAAGGTACAGAAACCAAAGTCATCTAATTTCGTGCTTCCTGCTTCCCTAGCCTCTAGCAGAGTCTGTGGGAATGCAAATCTTACAACTTTCTGTAGATACAGTAGGGAGTACTAAGCCAACCTGACATACCAAAGTCCATGTGACCGTATGGGGTGCACCCAACGGTGCGAAGGGAGCTGACCGATGTCACAGGGAGGCTTCTCTCTCTCCTTTTTTGAAAGATTATAGAGACTGAGGTAGGTTCCTGATGACTGCAAAAAGGCATCACACCTGCATTTGAGAAGAAGGAGGATCCAGGGAACTATGGGATGCTCAGACTCACCTCAGTCCCTGGGAAGATCATGGAAACTTGTGAGACAGCATGTGGAGTACTATCGCAAGTTTTGGGTTCCCCAGTGCAAGAAAAGCATTGACATACTGGAGTGAGTTCAGTGGAGGGCCACCAAAATTATTAGAGGCCTGGAGCACAAGATGCGTGAAAAGAGGCTGAGAGAGCTGAGTCTGTCCCACCTGGAGAAGAGAAAGCTGAGGAGAAATCTTACTGCTGTCTACAATTACCTGATGTGACAATATAGAGAAGATTGAGCCAGACTTCTCAGGCACACCATGGAGGGATGAGAACCAAACACATGCTAAAATATGGGAAATTCTGACTTTGTGTAAGGAAATTTTTTTTACCGTGAGGGTGATCAAACACTAGAACATGTTCTTGGAGAAGCTGTAAGCTCACCACCCTTGGGAATCTTCAAAACACAGCTTCACAAGCCCCCAGGTAACTTGCTTTAACTGGATCTGCTTTGAGCAGGAGATTGCGCTGTAGACCTCTGGAGTCCCTTCTAACTGGAATGACCACGTGCTGGTTTTGAAGGAAATAAGGTATTATATTTATTTCAATATTTATTTCAATAATTTAATGGGACACTCTAGATCTTGTGATTGGAGTTAAAAATAGAGTTTGGAGTTTGACAGGCCTCCAATCGATCACGTCTGTATTTCCAGCTTTGCTCTCATAATAGGAGAGCAGTTGCTTTCTTGGATAGGGCCTGGCTGTGGGAGGCAATTGCAAGGACACACCAGAAAACTGTCATGACATTGTCACACATAGAAAAGGTTTAGTGATAGCAACTTAAGTCATGGCCAAACTTGACCTTAGAAAGTCTGGTTTTAGGTTCTTCCACCCTTGTTGTTCCAAGGGAGCCGGTTCATCACAGCCTTTCCAAAGTTCTGCAACGCAGCAACTCCACTGTTAACTGTGAAATTGTATCAGTGTATGTAACTGGAGCACACTAGGAGGGTAGCAGGCCCAGAAAATGCCAGACACTTGCAAAATAGTACACTATTAAAAACATATGTATAACAGCTTTTCAGCGATGATTTGATTTAACTTCGTAATTTTGTTAAAGGACTTAAGCTGGGTTTATACCACTATATTAAACGTGCCTGGGAATGTTCCTAGCTGCTGAGGCCAACTGGCACGGAACAGCCTGCATCTATGCCGGTGAACTGGGTTTGCCTGCGTGAGGTGGGTTTGCCTGCGTGAGGTGGCTGCAAGCAAACTGCTGCTTCAGTGTGGTGCCTGGCACACCTGCGCGACCAAAACAGGTCCAGAAGTTGCTTGGGAAAGCACTGGTTGGAACAGGGAACTCGCAGTTTATTAGCATAGGTAGCAGTGCTGGAGTACATTCAGACATGCTCGAATTTACTGGTAGAGCTTTTTGCTCTAAGGCAGATAAGCTAATAAGTCCTTGTGATGAGGAAAGGAGACTTGAATGCAGTCTGAGGACCTATTCCTGAGCCATTAAGTACTGTTAGATGTCCTGGATCCTCTCCTAGTACTAGTCTGCTATAGACTTCTTTGGGGAAGGGCTCAGCCTTTTGAGTTGGCTTCCATCCCTCCACCAGAAATCTTGTATTTACAGTTAATTTAATGTTTTTCTTTCTGACAGTTCCCAGTATGTTGGGCTTTAGGTCAAGAGAATCTTAGTAAGCAAATGTAAAACTAAGTTAGGTTTCTGTTTCTGTTACGCTTCTCTCCCATGAATAAATATGTATATGGAAAAAAGCCTCCTTCAAGAAAATAGAACAGGCATGAGAGCCAGGGCTTGCCTGACCAACGGGCCCTCTTTGAGACTGTGACTTCTCTATGACTTCAACCATTGCAGGAAAAAGTGTGTTTCATTGATGTCCATGAAAAATCTTTTGTGCTACAAACAATACACGTTTCAAATATCTCCAAATAAAAAGATCTAGAAACAAACATCTCTTCTTCCCATTGCCACACAAACCCAACTAAGTGTGCACTACAGACCTTAGAAAGGCTGAAAGTTGGAAAAGTCAAAACTCACGGGTTTTGTTCCTCTCTGCTATATGTGAATAGACCACCAGCTCATGTCTGCATGAATCTAATCTACAAAAGATGTACAATTGGAATTAATCTGGTCCAATAAGGACAATACCTGTTCTTGAGAACTGTGGAACACTAAGTGCTAAATTGGAGCAATTCCTTGAATTAGCCGTGACATATTTTTCTGTTCTGAACTTTATTTCTATTATAAGTATAGAAGAAATCCCTCTATTTTTGATGGCTTCAGAAACAGCCTACAGAGAAGGTCTGGCCAATACTCTGAGGATGTTGCTGGCACTATGGCTCCAGTGGCTGCATATATTTATTTTCTTTGTTCATAACATAAATTTTCAAGGTGTAAAGGACAGAAAGCAGATGGCAGTGGGAATCTCTTGGCTTTCCCCTTTTCCCACTCACAGAATGCATCCATGCAAGACAGAGTTTTCAGAAGGTGATGCGCTTTTTTCCTGGAAGGAATCCTAGTGCGGCGAATCGCCAGTATCTGCTGTGGTTGCATTGTGCTGCCCTCACAACTAAAGGAATGCTTCCTGGGACTGCAGAAACAGAGTCACTGAAACAATTGCCAGGTAGAGCCATTTTGCTTTTCAGTATGAGGATATTTCTACATCTAGCCTGAGAAAATGTGTCCATGGTCTCTCATAAACTTTCTTTGAAAGCTTCTGTGCATGTCTGAGGATGCTCCTAAGGAAGCATTGCACAAACACTGCTCAAGGGAACCCTCCGTGGTCAGAAGGCTACAGAAAATAGTTTTGTCTGGTCACAGGGATTCCATCGGGACTTGTGTTGGATGAATCCCAGTAGGTGGCAAACTTCGGGGCAGCAAGGATATATGGGGCCTTACAGCTGCCAGGCAGGCCATGCACCACACTCCACTCCTGCCTAAAGAAGGGAAATTCTATGGACTTGCAGAGGTCCCTTTGTTCAGGAATTTGAAAATCGCTCCTCTGAAGCTGTTTTTTTGCCTGCTGCAATCCGTGCATAGACTTTCACTTGAGTTCTCTGTCCTTGCCTCAAGGCCTTGCCCTCACACTCAGGGACAGAAGCAATGCTACCACGACAGAGTAGACATCCCACAAACCTTACAATTTATTTTCCGTCAACCTCTTCTTGAGTCTGGGATCAAATTATAACACAGTGACCAATTGACTATCTAATCCTTAACAGGTACATAGTGCTGTTCTTCAAATCTTTTTCCACAGGTGTAGTGTATGGCATATATTAGTTCTAATGTATGCTATAAATGTTGTTGGGTTTGGGGTTTTTTTTACAAGTTTTAAGCTGATCCTCAAAAGCGATCCTTTTCCTCCCCATTTTGAGACAGTTAAAATTAACTCCGATACCATATATAGTTCTGATCACTCTTGTTGCAGAGAGGTGAATTGGAACTGGCAGATACAGAAAAGGGCAGTGAGAAAGATCAGCAGAACGGGTATCCTAATTTACAGTAGGAAATTGAAGGGAATGATTTGTTTAACCTTGCAAAACAAAAGCAGAAATGAGATATGTTTGCTGTCTGGAAATGCATCAGGAGGGTAAATACCAGATAGGAGAAAAGGAGCCACAGATGCTTTAGAATACAAATGACCAGGAATAAATTTAAGCTTTAAATTAGAAAATGGTTTCTAGGCATTTGAACAGTAGCCCTGCAAGAGGGGTTCGTGGCTGCTTTTAAGACAGATTTTGCTGTGGTTACGGATGGGAAAGGGTGGTGTGGGCACATGCGTTAACAGTGGGCTAGACTGAATGACCTGGTAGGTCCCTGCTGATTTTGTCTTCCTGACATTACTGTGCTGAAAAACTTCTCTTGGAGATAATACTGTGATGATAGCGACATCCAGCAGCTTTCTTCCTTCTTTAGCTGGATTTTCTCTTCCTAATTTTAAATTCTCTTTTGCTATGGGTTGCAACATTTCCTGGTTTGGATGTTTGCCTTAGGGAAAAAATCCTAATACTCCTAGAGATAGGCCTGACACATTTTGAGGACAGCACATACCTGCTTCAGGGCAGGAAAGACAGCAAGGACAAGCTGGGAAGGCTGTTTTGGCCCTGGCCCACCTCAGACATCCTCATGACGTCCGATCCAGGGCCTGCATCCCATAAACCTTTTTGTAGGAGAGAAACCCACAGAACTGTTCAGTTCATCTTGCTTGGCATAGCTTTGCAGGGGCGGAGAATCTGCTCTGCCAAGGTGGCGGGTACAGTTGTAAAGGAGAACAGCATATTCTACAACAGGTTTCCTCACGATGTGAATAGATATTCCTACCTGCTCTAATGCTGATGTTTTCCTGCCAGGTTTTCAGCAAGCAGAATTGCTAGAGGGCCCAGACAGTGGCATCCCCTAATGACAGCAGCTCTTCTGCGTGCCTGAAGCTTTCTATGCAGGGAAATTTGGGATGACTTTTTCCCCTGCAGATTGAGCCATGTTGGTGAATTTCCAGCCATATTTGGGGACAAGGCAGATTATTTTCTGTTGTGGAATTAAAACAGAGGTAAAAAGGGTAGGTTGACACAGGCTGAAAGGAGCAAAAAGAAAGGAAATCAAGTACATTGGAGACTTAGGCTGCCCTAAAAACAAGAAAAATGGGGTCCAGTAAGTGACAGGCCAATTTCATTTGATGTTTCCAGAAGCTGTGGGAAGAAATTATCCTCTTAACAGAGAGTCAAGGCTCACTGAAGTGGATGAGAAAATTGGCTGAATCACACCCAGAGGGTGTCAGTGCCACAGTTTGGCAGAAAAACTGACTTAGAAGATGAAAAGGGTAGTGCATTTCTGTGGAGAATGGAGCTGGCTTAATTCACCGGTAATGACCGAGCCATGAGCAGCTGAGGCACTAGGGACCTGTATGACAGATCCCCTGAACCATGGGGGGCTGGAAGGGAAAGAAATGCCTTAAAACACTCAGTGGCAAAATAACTGAAGAATAGCCCTCTGTGATAAATGAATCCAAATTGTAGAGAATTCTTACTTCTTTTTTTCTTGCTCCATTATTATTTTGAAACATTTTTTTCTTTTTTTTCTTGTGACCACTTGAAGGAGAGCTCTTTCCTAGCAGAGATTTACTAGAGACACTCTGACATCAATTCCCATTTTGCCCCAGAACCTGAAGCAATGTGCAACAGAGAAGCAATCAGGGATGAGTGAATAATCTCAGGGGGGATTTGGAGGTGTTCAAAAGGAAATGGGCACCCCGGTACGGCTGTCCACAAGCACAGCTGCTTTGCACAGCGTGCTGCTGTGGCGACAATTCTGCTGCACAAATGCAGGCCTGCCAGTCTTGAAACTGTTTTCCCAGTTGCACATATCATAAATGCGCCACGGGCTGTGGGTCAGCTAATCCAATTTGGCAACACAGAAACTAGTGAGAGAACAGAGATTCAGGGCAGGTTATATGATACATTCAGATGTGAATTGTCCAGAAGAAACAGTGACCACACAAATCAGGAGTGCCCCAAGAAACCAGTACTGGCCCTTTTGGGAACTGCATGTAACATCATCAATAACATCTTCATGTTGTAAATGAGTTGGAGATTGGTTGTGGCATGGAGCATCTCAAAGCTCCCAGCTTGCCCCGAATATGTGGTAACTTCACAACTCTGCTAATATCTGCTGTGTAGATAGATCAGTCACGTAGAGTGGAAAACAGACAAGCTGAATCTCTCTCACAGGTCTAAATGACTCTTGTTTTGGAGGGCACCATGTTAAATGATTGGTAAGAAATTTGGCCCTGAATACAGTTTGCTTCCCTTTTAACTTACTTGCTTCCTTGCAATATCACTCCCACGCTTTTTATAGTATGTTAAAACTCCGTGATACCTCTCCTTGCTCCTGATGCTAGATAACACGGTTTTATGTGTAGTGCATCCAATCTACCTAACCTTTTCAGTTGAATGTGTGTCATATGACAGATAATAAAATGCAGTCATTTTATTATACTCACGTTTTTAGTGCAAACTTACTGGCTGTGTTGGCCTAAATATCTATTCTTGCCCTTGTCTTGTTGTCTTCTGTTTAAAATAGAGATAAAGTAGACAAAGATTCTGCTTTACTTCACAGGAGTGTTTGAAGGTTAATTTAATTAATATTTGCTAAGTATTGGCTGGAAGATGCTAGGGGATTACAAGGTTTTATTGCTATTCCAAGTGAGGTATTTCGTGCCTAACAAATACCTACAACAGTACAAAATGGAGCCACTAGTGGAACTTTATTCCTCTGGCTTCCATTCAGGCAAATCAGCTTGGAATTCTGTCATCCCATCTTCAGTATAAGGGTTTGAGGAATATATGAAGCTGTACTGAAAAATATTTATCAGCCAGCTGCTGCTGGTGACATCAGCTTGGCCCGTTGCAGGGAACAAAGCATGCATTGCTAACTCCTGCTAAATAAAGCAGATGACTTTTTTCCTTTTTAAAGAGCAGACTTCCTTATGGAAAAGAAAAAAAAAGAAAAGAAAAGAAAAGCCAAAAAAGCCAACACCAAGGCAACCAATCTCATTCCAGCACTTTCAGGTTCTGTTTTTATTGCTCTCGGCTCCCTCCTACTTCCAATTATTTATGGAACAAGCTGTTTGTGAGTCACATGGTGGAACTGGAATGATTCAGGAGTTTGTTGAGCGAGGAGAAACAGGAAGAGAAGGGCCTGGCAGTTCAGGCAAATGACATCAGTGCTTCGGCATCCCGCCCCAAGCCTTGGAATACGCAGCCCTTGCTGTGAGAAGGGTTGTGGAGTGATGCTCAGAGGCAGAAGCGGTTTGGTTTCTTGGCCATCCTGCAACATAGCACTAGATGTAGTCTTGTAAGCTTTATCGGTAATGACAAGTTAGGTGGAAGGGAAGGATGTGTAAATTGTAACACGGAAAACAGCTGAAAGAAAAATCCCATCCAAACAGGTGATTATGCATCTGTAAAAAAGTACAGAAACTGTAAGGAGTGCCTAATCTTCTTTACATTTCTCAGTTGATTGCCAACACAAGTTTGCTTGGCTGGATTTTCTCTTTTTTCCTTCTTAAGAATAGGAATTACATCTAGGTGTCAATTCCTGTGAACCCTGCAAGCACAAAGCTAGCAAAGAATGTATCTGTTTTCTAGGATAATGAAAAGGAAGCCGCCAGGCACTCAACACAACCTTATACCCTTTATCCCTGGGTTCTTGAGACTGTTCTTCTAGTAGCTCGTAAGAGATTAGCTGGAAAATCTTGAGATGCTAAGGCAACACGTTTGCGTTGACATATTTTCCTTTCAAAGTGGGGCGTTGGCTTAAGGACCACTCAGTGGCAGAGCTGATAAAACTCTCTGAAATCCAGCGCACTGCTATAGCTCAGTAGACAGTACCTAGGACAATGGTTGTCTCTGCAGCAGCTACAAGAATAAAATAAAAATCAGCGGCAGTGCCTGGCAAGAAGCATGTCTCGATGTAAAAGTGACAGAGGTACATAAGTGAGGAACAAAATCAAGTACGTGCTGATTTCAAAATTGTTTTTTAAACTTGATTTGTATAAATTTATGGGCATCAGTACTGTTATTCCCATCCAATGTGTCCTGTTTTTAAGGAGTGTACATACTTAATGTTAGTAATGAAGTCTTACTGACGTAGTACAGTGACCTGAAAAGTCACGCCTTGTGGCAAGCTGGTGAAAAAAAAATTTCCAAATCAATAGACTTGAAATGTAGAAAATATTTTACAAAACCACACTGATTCTGTTTCCTGCATTATGGCCTTCTTGCTGAAAGGACCGAAAAAGCCCAGTTTTAGCCTGTGCAGCGTGACCCAGGTGTTCAGCTCTGCTCTGAGAGAGTGAAGCCGAAGGATGGACATGGTGCCAATGCAGGGCAGGGGCTGTGCACGCTCCCGGGGCTGCTGCAGCCGCTTAGCCTGCCACTCTTCCAGGCTCCCTATATTCCGCGGGGGAGGGGGAGTGTAGTGTAGGAAAAGGTATAGGAAAAGGGGGTGTAGCCAGTTAGACTGCCCCTCTGGCATGTGATTCCTCCCTAACTGTGGTCACTTGCAATAGGCACAAGTGGTGCATAAAGCGAAGCTGCTGCTGGGGCTGCTGAAAGGGAACTGGCCACAGCAGCGGGGCTGGGCAGGTCAGTTCGCAGTGTGACCGGCAGAGCCGCGGGACCAAGTCAGGAGAAGGCGAAGCAGACAGTGATAATCATAGCACAGGTGAAAAATAGCTCAGCAGCAGGAAGGAGCAAATGTCCCAGGCTGCTGGGTGCTGTTCTTTTTGAGGTGAGGCTGCAGCAGCTTGCGGATGGTGTGCAGCGGCCGTGGTTTGCTAAAGGAAGCTTTCCTGGCAGCTGTGGCTGGCAGCAGGGCTCTGGTCATTGCCTACTGCGGCAGGTGAGGATGCTCAGAAGTATGTCTGTTTTGGCCAGGGAAGCTCTCCGGCCCTGCCTGCAAAAGGCGCTTTAGGAAGCTGGTTGGTGCCGAGGACATTCTGCAGGTGGTGGATGCTCTCGCAGAAGGAAATGCCAATGGGGAAGTCACTCGTTTTACCCTTTCGCCTCCCTCAGTACCCTCACCAGCCGGCACTGGTTTTTGGAGGAGCTCCTTGCCAGGTCAGCAGAGCCTGTACCGTATGCAAAGCCACAGCTGAGGGTCCCTCTCTGCCCAGTGCCGGCGAGCAGCCCCAGAAACTGCTTTTCCTTCTTTCGCCTTTAAGATGTGGTTTGGCAAGAGGAAAAAAGGTGGTGCCAAGATGGTAACTAACTTCGTCTCTTTTGGAGGAGAGGTGACCGTCCCCATGAATCCCTTCCCTGCTAGCAGCTCCGGTGCCATTGTGGCAGGCGTGGCTGGCACAGGGGTATGAAAATAAACTCATCATTCACTGGGAGGAAATCTCAGGAATGATGAGTGTTTAAAACCAGCATAATTAAAGCCTTGTATTTTGTCATCACAGACACATGTTCAGATGACAGCAGTCCTGGTAGTCCGAGCATGAGGCTGAAGAGAAAAGTGCTGCAGCAGGAGAAGGCTTTTCATGTGGGGGGGAAGTTGTATTTTCCCTTGAGAGTTCAGGGAGTTTGCACTGGGGACTAGCGAGTGCTCCCACTGCAGCAGCGGCCAGTCAGAAACCACTAGACCTTATGTGGGTTAGTCACGTCAAGTCACAAGATGTGGCATTGACTGGTGACTCTAGCGCATGCTGCAAAGAGCTTATTTTCATATGGAGAAAGCACAAACGAAAGTAATGAATTCCCTATTCCCCTTTTACTTGGGAAAATAAATAAAACAAAACTATTTTGACTGGATAAAATATTGTGGCAGCATCCATGTTTTGTTGAGGCATTTACATTTGTTCAAATCTCCTTTAATTCCCTTTTAAAAGGATATTAGTCAATTTTCAAAATAGAAAAAAATTTATTTGAGGATGTCAAAATAATTGGTTTGGCTATCCTAATTTTTCTCCGGTTCTTTTAACTTAAACTGTTCTATGATCTTATTCCAAATTTGTAGGTCAATTTCCCCTTACACAAAACTTCATTTTTCAGTGTTAACATATTATATATCTTCATATATGTTGGCTATTTTAACCCCAAAGTGTGCCCAGATCCAGGTGTGAGCAAGCAGCATTGTCATTCCTCTGCTTTAGTTACTCCTTCAGGAATAGGAATTCAGGTTCCTATACGTGCCTTCACGTATAATTTGTCTTCACCAAAATCATCCACTCTGAAAGTCCCATGAACAGCCGTCTTCCTGCTTAATTTTGAAAACTTGACACTTTGCCTACAAGTGACTGGATTTCCAGAGTTCCAGACCTTTTGTATTCTCCATGAGACATTGTAAATAAGGCTATTTCTAATGAACTCTGTGGGCTTGCATTGATGCCAAATTTGGAACTATCTGCAAAATCTGTTTCAAAGGAAGTACCTCAAAAGCAGAGTGATGCCAGTTATTGTTACTATGAAATTCATGTGAAACTGCCTAGTTCTTTACACAGGCTGAAGGTTCAGCCCATATTTAAGACTATGGGTTGATGTGGGATCTGGACATTTTCAGTGGTATTATGCGTTATAGCTTGGGGTTTTGTCTAACAGCACTGTGAAGGAAGAGACATGACTGGGGCAGGGGGGTGGGGGGGAGGAAGAAGCAAAACTTATTTTGCGTTTGAAGCCGGTCATCCAAAAGGGGCTGGATTTTGCCTTGAATGTGTACATTATTGGACGAAATCTCCAAGTTGAAGGAATAAAATATCTTATGAAAACTGAAGAATATGTAGATATTTCTTGTATACCACAGTGTGAAAGAGGAGGATGGAAGTTGAATAGTTCCTGTGTTTTCAGCCAGGACCCTGACAGCTGAGAAAATAAATGGCTGATTTAGTGAAGCTGATGTTGGTTGCAATGGGAGAATAATTGTATTTACCAGTGGAATATAGAGCTTCCATACAAGGCCAATTACAGATGTCCCATTACCCCATGACTATTTTTAATTAGCTGTGTATGTGGGAGAGGAAAAAAATCTTCTATTTGGGTACAATGTCTGGCAGCAAAAATTCAAGTAACATTAGCTAAATGGCCTTTGAGCCAGATGAGTGAATTTTGCACCTTTGTCTCAGATGGTGGTAGGTGGCTGCAATGTATTTCCTCTGGTCTGGGTTTTTATTTTCTAAATGCATTATTGATTTTTTTTTTCTTTTTTTTAACAGCTATTGGTAGCTTCAGTTTCATTCCAACAGCTCCTTTAGTCACCCTCTGTATTTCTAGAAAGCCCATTTTTGCTTCCTACGGATGATGTACGGTATCTGGTTGAACCTGGAGGGTGGCCAACCAGCTCAGGTACCCCAGCCCTAAGATTCTTTGCTCTAATGGAAATGCCCACATGAGAACCCAGGGAAATCTTCTGTGGGCAATCACTCAGATGTATTTTTCTTTGTTGTTTGTTTCATTGGTTCATGCTGCTTCTGCAGTCTGTTCCCAGGAGCATTCAGAGGACAATTTACTGCCCTGTGTGCTCATGCTGTAATGCTGTCAGGAGACACGGTCTGGGCCATGGATTAAAATAATAGATGAATATGGATGCCTCAACATCTTTGCCTGAAATAGTGGCCACTTAATGGTCTAGATGAAGATCTGTCTACAACCTTTCACCTTTCTTGACCAGCATGAATTCATAGATGCATCCATTTTGAACAGCTACACGAATGTAAAGAAACAGTTGTTAAGAGTGTTTGAGGTCTTGTATGGGACAACAGTTCCCAGGAAGTGAGAAGATGAATACGATAAAATAATACTCTGCCCATTCTACTTTCAAAGTACTTCATAAACCTTAGCTTGTTCTCAAAACACTTCCGTGAATTAGAGAAACTTCATCCACAGTATACAAAAAAGGGATCTGAAAGGCAATGAGCTGGAAATCTCAGTGAAGCTCCTGACTCCCACATAATTTCTTTGGCTCAGTACAACTTGCTTTCCTTCCGGGCACCAAAACGTTCAGTGCTTCCTATAAAAACTACACTGTAGGCCTTCTGAGCCTACAAAACTGGTGTCCCCTGTGTAGCCTTGACTATTCTAACAGTATTGACCTTTTATCGGGTGCTTGGCAGCTGCTTAAGTAATTTTTCTCCACAAGATGGTGGTGATAGGTTAATGCTTTCTGCAAAGAAGGAATCTGGCATCTTTGTCATTCTGAGGCTTCCCCCAGAACTTTTTTGCCTGCTGCAGAAATAAACTCCACATGGGCAGAGGCATCAGAGGTTATCTCCATCACTTATTGCCCAGCAGTGGGTTGCTCACAATTCCCACTGCAGATCTGACATTCCCTTGCACACATTGATCTCCACAGTCACCCATATCCTTCAGCCTATAGCCAGAAGTCTATCATTAAGAGAAAATGCATTTGATTGAAGTTACTGACATGTTTGGAGTTGGAACTAAGCTGTGCATCAGTCTTATCTGACCCCTAGAAATGCGTGGGGTCTGCAAATGAAGCCAGTTCTATGTGGAGGGCCTATATGGGAAAGTCCACACCCAGATTATCTTTGCCAGGATTTGTTCAGAAGTAGAGCAAAGTTATGTGACTGATTATTTTGGTCTGTCCTGTGTGCCACATGGAAAATAGCTGTCGTGGGACTGGTAAAATATATAGAACCTTCTAAGCATTCATGAAAAGTTCCTTTCCCAGGGAAATAAATTATATTCTGGCAGTTTCAGATTTTATGGGTATTGTTTGGCTTTTGCTGTCTACTTCCTGATAAAATTACTCCTTTCCAAGGCATATGGTACCTCTTCCTCATGTCACTGCCTTTGCCAGGTTCTGCATCATTGCCTCAAATGGCTTTTGTTCAGGATTTTGGGCATCAGCTTAAAGTAACAGGATGCTTTGAAAAAGACCTGGGCCTTTATACAAAACCATAACCACATCATATTGCCTGGTTCTCATACTTCACTGCTGTCCTGCATTGCCTGTTTCCCTGCGTATGGCTCTGTCTCATACCCTCTTGCCCACCCTTGGCTGGAGGTGTTCCTCTTCATCAACAGCCTGCCTCTCCCCAGGCCTGGCCTTTTGCAAAGGGTGCATTTTTATGCTCTATTTTAGTGAGGATTTCATACAAAAGGCCTTCGGGGTATCCAGGCTTCCACTGGCAAACTGTGGGCAGTCCTCCAACATTTCATAGCGTTATTGGGAAACTTGAGGGGGTCATTTCATCTTGCTTCTTGCTCCTTATGCATTATCCGCAGCGGAAGAGTCATGAAACTGCGACTCTTGTGAAGGCAAGACTCTGTGAGTCTTTTGTGAGTCTTTTGATCTTCACTCTTTGTGAAGGTCCCTCTGGAAATCGGGACCAACTACCTCCACAGATGCAGCAAATTTTCTGCAGTCTGAGCTCTTCAGTGAGATGTTTTCTCAAAACAATTTTGAGATTCTTTTATTACAAATCACATGCTTTGGCCATATTTTGATGTTCCGGGGAGGTTTTTTGTGTTTTTGTTGTTGTTGGTTTTTACCTACAACCATTTTCTTAAAAGAGTCATGCTTTCTTTATGTTACAGACCTCTCTTGACATTACCAAGGACTTTACGTTCTATTGAATAATCTGCTTGCCTGAGTGACTGTGTTATTTCTCATGCACCCTTTTTTTTCCTTTGATCCAGACACATAAAGGAATGCTCTCCAAGGGGTCTTTGGAGACAACAGAGATATTTGAAAATATTTAAAGGATATATAAAGAAAAATCACATTTTCTTTCCAAATAATTGTAGCTCCAAAGTAAACATATTGTTACTAGTTGGGTCACTATTTGAAAAGACCATTCTACCTTTGTGTTTTGAAACAAATTGGATCTGGTAAATCATCAGCTAATTAGCAACAGTGTATCTGAAGTACTGCCTGCACCCTCTAGCAGATTTAGCAATTAAACAGTGGTTTGCTCCCTCTACTCTGGAAGAGTAAAGGGGTGAATCCCTTAGAAAATAAATAAAATGTAGATTGCTAAGTTTAATAGTGCTGGCAATGAATGGGGGGCCTAAATTCATATTTTACAGGTTATTGGGTGTTCTTCCACTTTTTGCATAGCCTATGTGATGTGGATGGGTGAAGTTCACCTCAGGCTGTGACTCAACTGAAATCCCCTTGCACGTCATTGAGACTACTCCACAGACCTAAGTTACTCTTGAAAATGACATTTAGGCCTCTTAAGGCCATGGAAATGTCACTTAGTTGCATTTAAAAATCGAAGCTGTGGTGCATTCCTCTGCTTTTGCGCCCAGCCCTTCATCCTGTAATTGAATCTAGAATAGCATAGCATAGCATAGCATAGCATAGCATAGCATAGCATAGCATAGCATAGCATAGCATAGCATAGCATAGCATAGCATAGCATAGCATAGCATAGCATAGCATAGCATAGCATAGCATAGCATAGCATAGCATAGCATAGCATAGCATAGCATAGCATAGCATAGCATAGCATAGCATAGCATAGCATAGCATAGCATAGCATAGCATAGCATAGCATAGCATAGCATAGCATAGCATAGCATAGCATAGCATAGCATAGCATAGCATAGCATAGCATAGCATAGCATAGCATAGCATAGCATAGCATAGCATAGCATAGCATAGCATAGCATAGCATAGCATAGCATAGCATAGCATAGCATAGCATAGCATAGCATAGCATAGCATAGCATAGCATAGCATAGCATAGCATAGCATAGCATAGCATAGCATAGCATAGCATAGCATAGCATAGCATAGCATAGCATAGCATAGCATAGCATAGCATAGCATAGCATAGCATAGCATAGCATAGCATAGCATAGCATAGCATAGCATAGCATAGCATAGCATAGCATAGCATAGCATAGCATAGCATAGCATAGCATAGCATAGCATAGCATAGCATAGCATAGCATAGCATAGCATAGCATAGCATAGCATAGCATAGCATAGCATAGCATAGCATAGCATAGCATAGCATAGCATAGCATAGCATAGCATAGCATAGCATAGCATAGCATAGCATAGCATAGCATAGCATAGCATAGCATAGCATAGCATAGCATAGCATAGCATAGCATAGCATAGCATAGCATAGCATAGCATAGAATAGAATAATCCAGGCTTGAAGGGACCTCTAAAGGCCATCTAGTCCTCAGGCATGTCCACTGCACAGCTCAGCTTGGTGTCATCCACAAACTTGCTGAGGGTGCACTTGGTCCCAGTGTCTATGTCATTGATAAAGACGTTAAAGAGTACTGGTCCCAGTACGGACCCCTGAGGGACACCACTCGTCACTGATGTCCATCTGGACATTGAGTCATTGACCACAATTGGATCCACTAGAAGTTAATTAAGTTCTCTGTGTAAATTATGGAGGTACCTCAAAGTTTGTATTAGGCTTACAAATAGCAGCAGGAGTAGGTAACGCTTACTGATGACTCCTCCTTTCTGCTAGAGGGTAAGATGTGTTTACTACAGGCTGGGAAGACAGCTGAACCCCTCCAGGAGGTAATGTCACTCAGCACTGCTCACCAAACTTGGCTCTCCCACCTCTCCTGAGGCACTCCTGTGGTTACCTATGCAGGCTTCCTCACTGTCTGCTTGCTTTGATGCTAAGAGACAATGATAATTGCAGCATTGTGAAACACTTGGAAGATTGGCTTGGCTGAAGGACATAAATCCAGGATAGGAAATGCTGGGAGGATGAATGATTTCACAGACCAAAGGCTTCCCATGTTGACGTGGTAGCAATAAAACTTAACTCTGAGCATGCAATCTAAAGAGAAAGGAAAGAGAAAGGAAACCCTGGCAGTCTTTAATGAGTGATGCATTCAGACCTTGTTGTTTTCCTTTTGATTTGCGGTCGGTGCAGAGGATGGAGACTGGCATTAACTCTCTTCAACATGAGTGAAAACAAGAGCTTGCATGGTGGCTAAACCCGTGAGATCATGGAAGGGTGCAGGAGCAGCTCTGGGTTATTATTTCATCAAGCTGGCAAATGCCAAGAAGATCACACGATACAATTATCTCAGCCTCCAGGTAAGAAGCAGACACTTTGTCTCCTTGCTGTTGACTGCATGGCAGTAATAATCACTGGAGATGGTCTTTTCTAATTCCCCTTTTTTACCCCTAAGAAAGAATTATGGTATGAGTGCTGCATCCTGATGAACTTTCTAGACTAATTACTTGACACTGAGTTACTGATGTCAACTGAAAACAGTGGGCAGAAAAAAATATTTAAGAACAAAAGGTATTTTTCTTAACTTGACAGAAGTTTCCCAAAGAAGAACAGCATGGTCATGATGTTTTCTGACCACCTCAAGTGAGGTCTGGGATTCTTTGCAACTTACACAAACTCCAGATGAATGACACAGCAAGCACCAAAGAATCACCGAGGAGGTTTGAAATGATCAGGCTAAAAAAAAATTGACTGTGCATCACAGTCAATTAGCAGTGAATTAGTTGACTTCTGGGCAATGTGTAGAGAAATTAAAACCAAGTACATCCCAAAATTCTTTCTGCAGTGTTTTCCAAAGCCCGTATAAACTGATGACATTCAGCCCAGCTAATCCAGGGGTCTGCTGCCAGTTTTTATTATAGTTGTCCCTGTGACTCTTTCAGTTATAGGACTGCTGCTTCTACTCTAGCATTATATTTACCAACATTGTAAGATGCTCCATAGACACTGCACTAGGTAATCTAATGGCAGCCAGCAAACTCCTTTCCTCATAGGTTAGTGTTTTTGAACAAAGGTTCAACCTTTAAAACACATTTAAAGGCAACAGTCTCAAACATAGCACTTACTTTCCCTTGCTATAGTGCAAACAAGCAGTTCACAGGTCTCCTGAGAAGAAAGAGGGTACAGTTAATCAAGTGTTTTGTGAATGGGGTAACAATGGTAGCGGCCATGGGAACTTCTAGTTCTGTGCCTTTGCTGGTGTGCCTGGGTTAGGAAGCGATGAATTGCAAAATGAGAGATATCTTTTGGATTTCATTTCTGTCTTGAAAAATTTTGGATGCTATTTGTTCCTTGATGTCTTTGAGTATTAGTCAAAGTAGTAATATAAACCATTGTTTTCCTCCCCTGTGGAAATATGCTCTTGCAAGCTATTCATGAGCAAGGAATAGTAATTGGTTTTCCTGTGAAGAAAGCATGGGATCTGGGGCTCGAATCTGGAGCTGCAGGGAAAGTGTCCTCAGAAGTTAGAGATTTTAGAAGAGGAAAAACAATAAAAATTGTGGGCTGCAACACCTCACTTTTCTCTTGTGCAGATCATTCACTATGAAGATGACAGCTCAAGAACAGCATGGCTGTACAGTGCCATGACTACAAAAGCCGTCACTTCCAGCCCTACCCTGTGGGGTTTGCTTTGGGCTGAGTCACTACTGAAAATACAGTGGCCCCTTGACTGCTGCAGGAAGCACCTGCCTCCCCTGGCCCACGCTGGTTTTGCAAGACAGAAAAACCCATGAGGCTGGAGGGCAGGAGTCAAGGGTGAGAATATTTCCACAAAATAAGAAAGAGTTTTGAAACCATGCAGAACAGGAGAGAACGCAGAGAAGAACCACAAGGGAGGGGTTTCTCCAGAGTTTAGTTCTCGGGTATCTGCTTCTTGATTTTGCCTCATCAAAAATCTGAACGTTGTGTAAACTTCTTTGCATGAGTTCATACTACCTGAATGTTAACTGTATTGATTTGAATGTGCTTATAAATGAATCACAAGGATATCAAGAGGCTGGTATCTGGCTCTCATGGGGGAGTCCTCAAGACAGGAACCACCTCAGCAAGACCAAAGGGTTTGAGGAGGATATAATCTTGACTGGCTGATCAGAGGGTCACAACAGAAGGCATATGCCAAAGGCTGCTGGTTGCAAGACTGTGCAATGCATGTTTCTTTTGGCTTTCGCTGTGGAAATTGCTGAAGAGACATGTTGCAGCTCTTGACCTAAGGGGTGATAACTGTGGCATTATCCAAGGGAGCTGGCTGCAAGCCAGAGGAGGAGGGGAAAGGAAAGAACCCTGTGGCGATGTAAAACCTGCAAAGAGGAAGAGCTAGCACACCAAAGACAAATGCTGGTGCAGGCACTAGTGCTGTTTCAGAAGCTCCAAACTAGGACCTCAAGCGAAATATGGAAGTTTCTCTTTCCTTTTCTGCCTCGGTGCAGGAAAGCTCCAGCGGAGCTATACAAGAAATTTTTTTCTGATCGAGGTTTATTAAAGAGATTACATTGCCTGAGGAGGGCTAAAAGGCTCTTTCAGACCATGGAGGACCAAAGAGAGAGAGGGAAGGCTTCTTGTGGACTTTGCAGGTTGTCTTGAAAGGCAGCCCTTTAGGGTTGGAGAAAGGAAGACAGAAAATAGCAGCAGACTTTCTCAAAAGAGAATAAAAATGCAGCTCAGAAGAGAAATGGGATACCTGTTGTGGGTGAAGAGGCATGGCACCAAAGAGGGTTTCAGAAGGGCAGTGGGACTATACTGACGGATGCTTTTCTACAAGATTCCTTTAGTTTGCAGTCACAGAACGAGAGCTGCATTTCTAGATGCATGGAGTTGAGGCTTGAAATGAGCACAGTTATTTTTGTAGCATCTATTTGGTTCTGTTTTGAGGGTTTCCACCTCATGTCAATGTAAATTTGGCACGCGTTTGGGAGAGCAGCCCTCCTAGGTATTCTGTAACATTTAGTTGTTCTAATGAATTGTGCTGCTTTCGTCTCCTGTCCCGGACAGCGGTGCAGCATAACGCATTTGACATAAGAGACGTTTGGAAATCAATCTTTAACAGACTCCTGAGATTTCCAGATAATACTTTGCAGCAGGAGCAAACTCTATGAGGGACTGTCAACGCAAGTGAGCCGTCCACGGAGGTTACCAAGCCAAAGTTAACCCTGGTGTGAATACTGTTCCAGCAGATGCAGGGGAAGTTACACAAAGCCTGTGATTTACCCTGGCATATGCAAAGTCCTCATTGTGCCTTCCTTAGTGAACTTGAAAATGTCTCAAGGGAGGGAA
>KL275707.1:82299-103089 GCA_000699545.1 Podiceps cristatus
GCTCAAGAAAATTACCATAGCTTGCCCTAAAGAAACCTGCAGCAAAGGCTTGGCTGCACTGAAATCAGCGGCAAAATTCACATAATTTCTTGAGCTGGCACTTCACATCTGGTGTTTTTCTTCTTGGCAATTAACCTCTGACTTTCTCTGTCACACCTCGAATCTTGCTTATGACTGCACTTCTATTGCCTCCAAACTGGAAAGTGCAGTTCATGGGGCGATACATTTATTGCTACCACCTCCTCCCTGTTTTGCATGGCATCTTTTATTTTTCTTGCCTCCTGCTATTTTCTTTTCCCCTGAAGAGAAATTCAAGTTGTACATTGTGCTTCTCCCTTGTTGCATGTATGCATGTATTTTCCATATGTCAATCCCCAGGTGCAGATGGTGGTTCTAGGTAGGATCTGAAACTCTAAGAAAATGGTCTGCCACCTCTTGGGGCTGAGGTCTGACCTGAGAGGAGCCTTGACACAGCCCTGGAAGTCTTTACACAGTGGCCGTTGCCACTTCAGGAGAGTTTGCTGGAAGTTTTTGTCAAAACTGATCTAGAACCATATTCAGATTTAATCATTGGTTACCAGCTCTACAGCTCTGTGGCCTTTGTGAGATTAGATGGACTGCAACGATTTACCCTAAAAGCCTGTTAATCTAAATGTTATCTGAAACAAACCCATTGTGTCAAAAAGGCTTGTCATTTTATATCCAATCACTGGTGCTGGCTCTTCCTCTGCACACAACTTGTCTCATCTTGTTATGCATGCGTGCATACATCTAAGAGGTCACCTACTAAGAACTGGCGTAACTTGGTTTTACATTTGAGCTACAAGGTTACACACTCTGTTTCTCTCATGGCTGTATTTCACGGCACTTGGGAGGATTTTTGCATTGCAGTACTTCTTGTGACTACAAACTTTCTGTGTGTCTTACCATCCTCCTTTTTAGAGCGTGTCCCACAGCTGCTTGGCAGGGGCTGTGAGTGCTGCCCTTCGCTGTAGAGCAGTCTCCTCTCTGCTCTCACTGCTCCTTTCCTCCCTTCCCTGCTGCTTCCCAACAGAGGTTTCTGATGTTCCTCAAACTGCCCCATGCCATTTGGCTGTTCAGGGTGTCACCTTTTAAAGCATTCCAGGAGACAAGCAGAACTAAGGTAAGGGAGGGAGCAGTGGCAGAGTGGAGTATTAACACCTGCTGTTGTGTGATCCGCACAGCTGCAGATGCGGCCCAGCTTGCCAACAAGGTAATAGCCATCCTGTATCTCACCGTCTTGTTGGGTAGGGGACCTTAGACCCGTTCCAACTCAGATCAATAGGTTTCTGCCCATAAATGTCTCCAGCTTCCCTTACAGTGTTAGGACTGATGACATTCAGCAGTGATGGAAGTTGCAGAGTGCCCAAGAACTTCAGCTTGAACATGAGAAGGTTGTTTCTGTGGGCCTTTCTGCATCAGTAGCTCTGAGTCAGTCTCCATTACTTAAGGTATCCAAGGCCTTCACGGAGACCCTTTTGGTTTTAAAGCAGTAATAAAAACTTAATGCATACAGATAACAGGCCTCCAAAGGACATGCTGAATCTATTAGGATAAATGCTTTGCTGTTCATAAAGTTTTCAGAAAAAGCATTTCTATTGTCTTCCTCTTGTATCCTACAGCTAAATTGCCCCGTTTATGTTTGCAACAAAGGTGTAGGTGAATGTTCAGGTACCAAAAATGCCTTTTTATCGGCTTGTGTTAACCTCTTGTTTTCTAGGAATCTTCTATTTCCTATATTGTAAACCCTGATGCTCCCTTGCATTACTAAGTTCACCAAGGCCAGGTTTGCGGTTGATGGGGTGTGCAGTTCTGCAGCTTTCAGAATTCCCCAAAAGCAGTAGGTCGATATCCAGCAGTACAAAGATATCTTTGTTATCTTTTTTTCTGTGTTCTGATTCCCAAATGTGGTTGATGGGGTGTGCAGTTCTGCAGCTTGCAGAATTCCCCAAAAGCAGTAGGTCAATATCCAGCAGTACAAAGATATCTTTGATATCTTTTTTTCTGTGTTCTGATTCCCAAATGTATACATCAGCAAGCCCAGTGCACACATTGTCCAATACTTCCTATTAAAAAATAGCTTAAGCTTGTAACTTCAAATGGACTTTACATGACGGTATAGCAGTAGTGTCCTTTACCATTAGACTTAGACTTTCAGAAGAACTGACCTGAAAATAAGCTCTTTTTGAATCCAGTGGCCGGAGCTGAAAGCTAAATCTGCCACTGTTACAAGCCCCAGAGCACCAACTGTCTTTGGTGGCAGCAAGTTTGAGCTGAAATTGTAAGAGGTTGTTCTTAAAAACTCCAAACTTTCCACATTATTTTATTTTTATGCTGTTTTAAATTGTATGGTATGTGATGGCTGACTAGGAATTAGCCGAGTTGTGAGTATGAGTTTGTCAAAAAGCATCAATTCATCTTTTGCTAAACAAGAAGGAAGCGACATAGCAGCTATCAAAAGACCTCCCAAACCTGTCCTTGTGTAGTGTCCTTAAAAGAACCCTTTTAAAATGATAAAAATCTGGTTTGTATTTGTGCAAAGAATTTCCTTTTCCTCTCCCCCTCACAGAGGCATTCATTATGTCTCAGTGTGCCCAGGCTGGGTCTGAGCTGGACTCCTGGTGTACCCAAATACCTCTCCTGGCCCCAGTAACCAAGATTCAACTTGAGAATAGTTTTATTGATGTACACAGAGCGAATCCTGTCATCCAGCCTGGGACATTAATGCAGTGCCAGGGATAAATGGCATTCCTCTGGATTTGCATCCGTGAGTTAAAGGCTGAGCCTGACTTTGAAGGTGTCCCAGGCTCCTTTCTGATGTTGGTAACTATCACGCTCGGCGAGGGTGGAGTTACCTCCGTGCTGCTGAAGGCAGAAGTCAACCAACCCTTGAAGTTTCAACCCTTCAGTTAATGTTATTGAAGAAAGAAGTAATGGACAAAGTTGAATCTCTCTTTCTTTCCGGAGCTGCTTACAGAGCAGGGTCATGCTGTGCCTAGGAATGCTGTGTCTGATTTCTATGAACAGGAGCAACTTCTGATAAGGTGTTCTACCGAATGAGCTCTTAAAATGCTTATGCTTTTATGGAGTGCCAACTGAAAATAGACTTCATTTTCTGCAAACATGAATAAAATCAGGAAGGGAAATGAATAAGGTAGCAAAATGCTCTTAAACATCCTAGATTTTATTTTTTTATTATTATTCCTGATGGAGAGAAGAGAAACTGGTATTGCTTTCTATTACTTTCTATGTTGTTTCCTGGAAAATATTTTGGATATGAAATTGAGAAGAAAAAACTTTTGATGGATTTCAAAACAGCCAACCAAATACAGACACTTTATTTTCTGCTCCATTTTGTAACACATGTCAAAATGAAAATGTAGGCAAATGAAAGTGAGAAGAGTCTCAATGAAAACTCATTTTTAAACATTTTTCTTTGGGTCTACAAAGGAAGGGGAGAGCTACTTCTATGTGAGGAAAATGCCCGCTTTTATCCTCCTTTCAGTTTTTGAAGGGGAAAGACTTTGTAGCTTTTACCACAGAGGACGGAGTTATTGCCCAGAGCTGAGCACAACTGAGAAAATAATTTTGACCTGATATATAGAAGTAGTGTCTAGACAGGGAGCATTTGAAGTGCTTAAGGGGAAACTCAGAGTGGGAACCAGTTATGACAAACTGAGCTTTTGAAGTGACAAATAGAAGCAAACGTGTATAAGCTTAAGATCTGATAAAGCAAATGTGAGATTTGCTGCTGACTAAAATGAAACTAGAATACAGGACTAGCTAAATTAGAGTGTAGTTTGTTTCTGCTGTTGTCCTCTTCCCAACAGGAGCCAGAGCAATTGCTCATGGAGCCATGCTATGCATCCAGGAAGGTGAAACCATCTCTTTTTTTATTATTATTATTTATTTTTTCACAAACCCAAGGCTTTCTTCTTTTACCTGGTCCAATCTGCAGTCTGGATTGGTCTCACAAGGAGTTTCATCAGAACAACCTATAGGTTAATGAACTGCTGTGTACGAGCAAGAAAGGACCGCAGTGTACTAAACCGGGCTCTGCTCTGCAGGCAGCTGAAGGGAGCTGTGTTTGTGGAGTCCTGAATATGCCGTTATCTGGAGTGTTTTGCCTTAGCAAAGCCAAATGCATACTTCATGGTGTTGTGGGTTGTAAAGACACCAAGAGAAATGTTGCCTTCATCTGGAAAAATGGAATTGAAGAGTGATTTCTGACTATCCATGTTTCTGAAATGTTAGAACTGGAAATCTGTTATTGGGATGAGAATTTTGAATAAGGAAGAGCACTGTCGAAGGCAAAGTCCTGTAGCTAAATCGGTCATTTGCACCCCTACAAAACGTCCTGAGGTTTAGAAGATCACATTCAAATTCTGGATCAAGAATTATTCAGGCTTGGTCTCTGCTAACCCAATAAAGAGCCTACGGCACTGACACAAAATAAGGGAAGTTACTGAAAACCTGGTATTTCTTGGACTAAAGAAACACATTTCACAGACAACGCTGATTAGAAGAGACTCATTAAAAGTTTCAGGAGAAGCTTCCGTTGCTGGGGAGAATTGGAGGCAGATCTCCTTGATCCTAGTCAGTGTTTTATTCTGAATTAACCTTCTGGAGTGTCTGTCCATGTTATACTTGAACTACTTAGTGAGCAGGAACACTTATCACTGCTAAAATATATTATTACATATGCTTTCCACGTATCTTCCATCATATTTAATCAGATGTGATGTAATTCCTGAATGAAGGGTTTTACAAGTACACAGCATGATTATAGTTGGTATATGCGTGATTGCTAACTATTATTTATCTATTTCAATTTCCTTCTGTCTGAATCAATAGCATAATGATGCTTTTATGAAATCACAATCAATTACTGTGGAAGTGAGTCAGATGTCATCTTCTACTCCAGCATTTCTTTAAGAAGGACAAATAAGCTGACTAGACTCAATACTTGGGGTGAAGAGTAACTCTCTTGTTGCTGTGATCTGAAAATACTGTTTCTAGTTGTATTTGCAGGGGGCACCCCACAGTGGAGGTGCAAGGAGACCCCAAGGGAGCTTTGGGGCTCCAGAGCACTGTCAGCTTTGCTGCTCTCCTCCCCTTTTCTTTTGTCTCCTTAACTACAAAATGCTGATAATTCTGTCGACGTGTTTTAGGCCTCAGTTTTGCCTTCTGAACTGTTTAGATCTCCATTAGGAAAGTGTTTTCTTCAGGCAGGATTTAAAAAGCTTATGAGCCAAAATCCAGTGATGTCAGAAAGATGAGGAAAGAGCATGCATAAGCGGGGTGTTTGTTTGTCTTTAAATAGGCACACCAAATCACAACTGTCTTTTCTTTCTTTCTTTAGACCCTGATGTTTTATTATTATTTTTTTTTTCTAGAATATTTACGTCTAATAAATCCTCATGATCTTAATGAAATTCACAACATGAAGCACGCAGTAGATACTGTTCTTCCCCAACTTCTTTTGGAATGCATTTTTCTGCTGCTATGTAGCATAAAGACTATTTAATTTTGAACTTCAGTAAATTATTGAAGTTCTTAAGTTCTGATGCTTTGTTAGATATCAACTTTAATACTATGTGGATGTATTTGACATAGTGGAATATCTTGTACCCAAGAGTTTTGGTCCCTTTACTTCTGAGGGGATTGGAGCAGCAAAGGGAGAGGTCAGCATGACTCTGGAAGCATTAGGTGACCCAGTGCAACATGCTATACTAATATTATATTGTGCTTGTCTAAAATAATTCAGTCTCTCTTTTTTTTGGAGGGGGAGTAGATGTCAAGGAAAGATCTTACTTCATTTATTAGTCCAAATGACCCTGGAAGAATTAACATAGTCCATAAAATAGGACTTATTGCCCCTTAAATGACTACTTTGTTACTCACAGTCAATGACTAGAGTTATTTAAATTTAAAGCACAGGAATGGTTTAACAGAACCTGTTTCCTTCTGTAGTGTCCCAGCTTGGCTTTCAGGGGAATGACTTCATCATGTACCACAGGACTGGGAATGACCATAAACATGGCAGAAGAGAACATGGTGATGTTACAGGCTTTAGCATTTCCTGTACATTTAATTCCCTTTGGGTACAGTAAGGACATTTGAGGTTTAATACTTGAAAATAGATTAAAACAAAGTCACATTATGGGACATGCAAACTACCCAAGGAGAATGTCTCTGAGAATAAATCCAACACTGAAATGTTTGTCATATCTTGCTGAGATTTACTCAAGGCATAATTGAACATAACAACAACATAATATTACATGCTGCAAAAGAGTACATAAATTATATACCCAGTGCAATGTACTGTAATATACAACATAGCATTTGCCAGTAGGTGCTCTTGGGTTGTAGCTATAGTCCTGTACCACAAGTGATGAGAAATAGGAAGGAATGAACTGAGATACTTATAAAAAAGCTTTTCCAAAACCATATAACTTCTGGGCAGGTCTTGGTAAGAATCCATGGCATGTGATCTGATCCAACCAGAATTACAGGGTTACGGGCATGATGCAGAACACAATTTGCAAGGAAGGTATGAATGCTTAACAGAATATATGTGATAAGACTAGATAGCAGTAGCATTAAAATGTGCTTTGTTTTGAATCAAGTGATAAACACCTCTCATGTCTGACCTGTATCACTGATTTTTAGTGTATCACTGTGCATGCCTGTACGGCATGACACATGATGCTGCCTAGGCATGACAATATGTTGTAATGAGACACTGTTCATGGAAGTTTTCACTTCAAGCAGCTGAGAGCTGCTATTACATCATGGTTCGGGACGGTATGCAAGGGGTTGCTGGCAAATACAACATAGGTTTTCTTCTACTTCCCACCATGACAAGAGAAACCATCACTTTTGACTGTCTTCATCTGCCTTTGTGCACACTATGTTTCTTGCTGACAAGCCAAACAGAGCAATTGGATTTCCCTTTTTAAATGTTATTCTTTATTTTTCTTTCTGTCACTGATTGTTAGCAGGAACCCCAAAAATTCACACTGGAAACATTACAAGGAAGGGAAGAATGAAACCCTCTGAGTGCTAATAGTATCTTCTTACATTTACTAGGATGTATATACAGTGTAAAAATACTATATTTAATCTTTGTTTTACACAGTCTTTCACAAGCATTGGATTTCTTCCCCATTATAAACACTAGATCTGTTTCCGGAACATCTTTCCCCATCTAGAGAGCTATGTTGGAGACACACAGCACCCTCCTGAAAAAAAAATGTAGTCCATACACATAACAAAATTCTTCGTTAGCCCCATTTATAACTTTGGTTATAGTGAATGATATCATATTTTCTCTGAAGGAAAAAGTTTAATTATCCCTCATGTTTTGCAAGAAAAAGCTTTGTAAACTTCTTGTAATTACAGGCTGTTAAATATTACCTAGAATTGAAATTTGTTCTTGAACACAAAAAAATTTATTTTCTGTTTATTGAAAATTCCCAGATTATTTACTGAACCAAAGTCTTGAATAATGCTTTGTGTGTGTGTGAGTCAGAGGAAAAGAAGAATTTTGCACCCCGGGTTTTTCCCTTTGAAATGTGGGAGTTGTGCGTCATTGCACGCCATCATTAAAATGAAGCCTTCACCAGCAGAAGGCCATGTTCAAGCCCTTGGAGTGAAATCCTAAGGGTGAATCCTTATGGCAGAAGCCTTGTCAACTTCAGCAAAGATGGATTTTTATCCCGAGGCTTTACCATCTCCTTCATGCTCATGGCCATTACAGCTTTAAGCATGTGCTTTTTATTCCCCCTTATTTTGAATGATGGAGTATAATTACAGTCTTTATGCTCCAGATTCAATTTTTCCTATTTTGCAAAAGTGTTAGGACTTCAAAGCAGAGAAGATTCATGGGCAGGACTTTCTACCACAGAACTTCCAAAGAAAATGCCACTTTTTGGAAGGTTGGTTTCTGAAAAGGTATTATATGATTTTAATATTGTAATCTTCATGTTGTTGTTAGAGCTCTATCCTCCTAGAAATTCCCCAAAGCATTTTTCTTGCAGGGTGGAGGGGGTTCATTCTGGAATGCTTTTTAAAACACAGATGTATATGAAGGAGTATTTAAGCTTGCATTACCCAAGCAGGGAGTTAATTTGAAAACCGAGTGTAGCATTTCAAAGCATGGAATGAGGTAAGTTTTCAGCACAGAGCTTACTTTTCACCCTGTAAGTTGCCATATAGATGATCTTTCCAGATCAAAAACCTGTAATACACCCAGGATATAGTTAAAAACTCTTCTTCATGTGGAACCTGATCTTGCACATCTTTATCAAGTTGGTCATCGCCAATCTGGGTCATTAATGAAGAATTAAGCCAGGCCCATGGTTTTCAATGCTAAAAGGGCTCATGCAGCAGGATAAGCTGCAAGTGGTTTCTGACTCGTTCATTTCTGTGAGAAGGCAGTACCCTGTCTGGGCCTTTGATGGAACATGCAGTAAGCACTCTGGATGTTTGATACCTATCCCTGTACGTGTGAGAGGACTTTAGAAGTCCATGTGGAGATGGTGGAGAGCTGCCTTCCCTGCTTGGGTTCCACAGGGCTCCTTTAGCCAACTTATGTGGCACGTAAATTTAGGAGCCGAGAGTGTTACGCAGATTCCTATCTGTGCCAACAAAGACTGATATGCACTTCATTTGATGTCTTTTCATTCTTTTTAAGCAATAGCTAGCTTGATTGTTGTTTTTCTTGTGCAGTTGATTATGCTGAGATGCAGCGGGACGTGCATTTCTCAGTCCTCGTGGTGTAGATCAAGAGGAATTTCTTACTTGGGGAGTTGTTCAGACTCAGGCCAGTATAAACAGGATAAGAATCTCCCTGGATGACACCAGTGGATTTAGTCTGGTTTTATGTTTGTAGAACAGGGGAGCAGGGATTTTCTTGGAAGAAACAGGCAAAAGTCCTATTTCAAAAGCTTCATCAGCAGTTAAGCTTTAATAATACACTCCTTTCTTTGCTTTGCTGTGAATACCTGCCAGAAGAAAAGAAGAGATTTGTTTCTTCTGAATCCCAAATGCATTAATCTCTGAAGTGGTTGGTCAGAACAAAGTTTAATTGTCAGATAATGGTATCTGGAGCAGATTTTAGTATAGTGGCTCAATATTAAGTGTTGTTGAGGAAGAGGGGGGTGTTTAGTTTTATACATTGCATCTGAAAAATCCTGCTTCCTAAAACTTTGCAGTTCTACCATGACAAAGGGTGGGTTTGCGGGATTTTTTTAATTGTTTGTGTAGTTGTCTTGCAACTTTTATTGCTTTATAATTTTTTATAGAACCATTTAGGGTAGGAGGTACCTTGGGAGGTCTCTAGCCCAACTTCTTGCCCAAAGTAAGATTAGTAATGAGATCAGACCAGGTTGCTCAGGGCTTTATCCAGTCATGTCCTGAAATTGGGACTGTCCCAGCTGGGATGCTGCTGGTCTTCCTGGCTGCCAGGCAGGATGTGGCTGGTGCCCAGGTCGCTGCTCACCACCACCCCAGGTCCTTCTCCACAGCGCTGCTCCCCAGCCAGGCAGCCCCCAGCTGGCAGCAATGCCAGGGGTTGTTCCTCAGAGTATTCTTCCCCAGCACAGCAGCAAGCTCTTGAGCTTTCTGAAGACCATTTAAGGAGTTAAGAACTTGGTGATCCTTTTTGAGCACAAAAAACCTGTGGCCTAAGAACTGTGATGAATACCTTCCAGCGATCTTTCCTCTCCTTGAGAATAAAAAGGTGGGGATGGCGCTTCTGTTAAACATGTGCACCCCAGTCATGATCTCTGTGGGAGACTGAAATGCACAACAGGGGTTTCTACTGCAGACTGTGTTTCTTGAATCCTATTTGGGAAAGCAAAGCAAAGTGTTATTTCTATTTCTAACATGATGATTAGTTATGAAAGCCACCATTACTTTCCAGAAACACCATGGTGCTATTAATAAGGCAAAAAGTACTGCAAAAAACATACTTCTAGTTGCTTAACATAGAGATGAACTCTTAATTCTTTATTTTGAGGGAGTAGGGGTGCTGCCTGGAAAGGAATAAAGAAGAATGAAAATCTGAATTCTGACCTTGGTTACACCAGCTAGTATACGGGGCAGCTTGGATCCAAACCCGTTTTAGGTAAGACTATAAGATTTAGCTTGGTAAATCTGGATGAAATGAATTACTTCAATAAAGGAAGAAAGCAAGCCTTGTAGTGATAGTACAATAAGGGGTTTATTCCTGTTTTTTTCACAGAATTTCCTTGGTGATCTTGACATTTTTAGGCTGTGTGACTTGGTCAAGCTCGAGTGCCTGTGGGTAGGCACCAGACATTCATATGCAGAGATGCTTCTAGTAAGCAGTCTGATTTAGAGGGAGTTTGATCATCAGACCTCCTAGTTCTCAACAGGACAGAGAACACTGTGCTCTGCTTGGCCTCTTAATTTATCTGATCTGCAGTGGTTTGACCAATCTCACCGAGTAAGCCAATCTCCCCGAGCAACCACATCTATGCTCTGTGCTTTCTTGCAGAAAGGACTGATTCAATGTGCATTCTGCCTTAGAAACAGACTAACAGGATTTGGGCCTCCAGTCCTGTTCACTGTTTTCAGAATTGATTTTTCAAGTTTCTGAATCAGTGGGAACGGCTGATATCTTGGATGTTCCCAGTGCTGAGTGGGAGACTCAACTGAGTGTCAGCAATGCAAGAGAAAAATCGGAGATGACACTTCACCTTCTTCTCAAAGAAGTCAGTCTCAAATCTACTACTTTTTTTTACGTCCCCTGCTATCGGGGGAAATCTGAGCAAGATTTGATGAGGAAGACCTTTATAGGGGAGATCTTATCACGTGTATTGAAGCAACCTGGAAAGCATTATGTATTTTTAATAATTTTATGCTGACAATAGGGGAAGTAGGATGGAGACAATGGCAACTTTACTGAAGGACATAGCCTGTTACGTATTTTGATATTTATTTCCCTCAGTCATGTGCTGGGGTCTGTTGTATAGTAGTGGCAACCACATGAAGGGGTAGCTATTCAGGCTCTGTCTTCCATGCTGGACAACTTTGTCATTAATCCAGGAGGCAAAAAAGGATTGCTTTTTCTGGGAAAATTAGACCAACTCATTTGAGTACCAAATATGGCTTTGGAAAACTACTACGGGATAAATAGCTTTTGGGCTTACACTGAAAGAAACTGCTAATCAGTTTTGAAGGTTTTGATATAGCATTGAGAAGGATATGAAGAATAGTGACTCTAAGGCCAGCCTGTTTCACCATCTCAGGTATTATGGCATCACTAATCCTTGGAACTGAAATCAAGATGAAAAATGATGGTGTTGGGAAAAATGAGCTCTTCTGCTTTAAACCACACTGTGCCATGGTTTTGGGTTGCACTGTAGTAAATTTCTTGTAGACCTTTTTATTCCATCCATCTGGTTTTCTTTTAAAGGGAGCTAATTCTTGCTAGCAATCATCAGAGAAGCTAAAAGATAAATTAGTTGGTGATTTTTCAGCACTTGGCATTACTAATACAATTCTGCTGTAACTGTTATGTGCTGCTATTATATACTGGCACTTCTCAGTAGAAGATAGCAATGCAAACATGTATTTTAACAAGTCTCTGCTGCAGCACCATTGACTGTAGCCAGCTATTGTTCTCACAAGTCCTGCCTCAGACAGGGAGGGAGAAGTTTCCTGGGATTTAGGTCCAGACCTTTTTGACGGGAAGCTGGGGAACAATTAGAAATTAGAAGGCAGTTGAACCTCTATACACACACACACACACACACACATTTTTAAAATTAAAACTATGGAGAAGAGGAAGTCAAAAGGGTCCCTTGTTCTACTCAGCTGCTGCGCAAGGGGCTGGCTATATAGAAACTAGTTATGTTCTTAACTACTTTGGGGACATTTTTCATTACTGGCGTGTGGTGGAGTCAAGCCACCCTAAAAAGAGAAGTTGCTTAACTTCTTGCTTGAAAGAAGGTGGCATTTGTGAGTCGAGGAACAAAAGCTTGCCACTCCCCCACCTGCCAGAAGGAGGGGCTTGCATCCATCCGTCACCCATTGGAAACCAAGTGACTGGCAGCTCCCCCAAGCAGATGGCTGATATTTATGCTGTTTTGCCTTTGTGTTTCTTGTTTCCTTTCAGGATAGGAGGATACAAGGCCCTATCATTGATTTTTCTGTGCAACTAGAAAGACAAGAAAGCTGCTGTGCTCTTGAAGCTTTGGACTGTCAGTTTTCTTATTCCCTGTAGGTCTTTCCAAGGTCTCTCATCTCTTTTTCAGCTATGCAGATGCCTCTGCCTTCCCTAGATCCTTCCTGGTGGCTCCTTTTAGGAAGGAAAAGAAAACTGAAGTTCTGGTCCCATTGAACCATTTTGCTATAAAGCTCTGATTATGTGCTTAATTCTTCATGAGCTTAATTGGCATATGTGTTTAATTGTGCTGACACATAGTTGTACATGGGACTGATCAGAGGTCCCTAGTCATTTGTACTGATGAAGCTGTGTTTGTGTAGTTGTGACACTCCAAAATGTTCAGAGGCAGAAAACCTTGCATTTCTTATGGGGAATATCTTTAGGACTGAGGGAGAAGGGGAGTCCCCAGTCCCTAGTCCCAGGGGAGAGCTCCTTGAACGCTCTTAATTTCCAGCTATTTTCTGAGGTCAATGTTTGTACGCACAACTGCATACTTCTAATACAATTAATTTCTATTTATATTAGTTTCACTGAAGCAACAGAAGAGATGGTCTTGCAGTAAGGACTGCGTTCAGCTTGTATAGTGATAACTAGGGGTAAAACTGTGCTGTGGAGGCCTAAAGAAGACATGCACTTCATCTACAGAAATTGAGGACTTGTACTTTTGACATTGACTGTAAAGACCCTCCTTCTCCTACAAGATGAGTTGGGTTCGTGTACCATGTTGTAGTGTTTGTTGTCTCTGTCCCATGGGACGTGACAACATTGTGTGCTGAAACCAGGAGGCTTCTGTAGATTTTTTAGCTGGTCTAATTTGGGCCTGACTGTGCTTGAAACTTAGACCAGTGTCCAGTGGGATTAGCACTAGAAAACAATGAGCTTTATACCTGCATTGTATAGAAACAAAAACCAGACAACTCCTACTGGCTTTGCATCGCATTTTCTCCCAAATAAAAGAAACAAAATGTCATTAATGTTGAAACTCGATGGAATTTTGTGCTTGGAGAAGCTATGCAAAGGTTTTTAACATGGGTAGAGGTTTGTTTTGTTTTGTTTTGTTTTTCACGGTAATCTGTACTAAAACCACTGTATGTCTTTTGCTTCGTTCCTCATGTTCTTCTGAGGCTCCACAGTGTGTTGAGTCAACCCTTCACAGTTGAGAGTCAAGCTTTGGTTGAAGTATTTCCCTTATTTGTTAACAGAAAAAAATGTTGCTTTCCTGTGCAAATACAAAAGTTTTGCAGGTGCTTTGTTAACCTCCTTATATCGAGAGCGATAAGAGTTGTTCATCGGATCTTGCCCTTTATTTATAAGAAGAAGGTGCTATGTTACCTTTCATGACCTTTTTCAGTGTGTGTTAAGTATACATGAACCAAACCATATGTATGTTAAAGGTACCCTGGTCTTTATAACATGACCAATAATAAAAAGGGCTTTAGGGAAAATACTTATCATATGTCTGTCTGGAAGGGGAAAAAATACATAAGGCCAACACAGTAATTGACTTAGAACACTATAAAGGGAAATATCTTTTCTCATAGAGAAAAGAGCCTCGATTCACACATGAGCTGCGCCAAGTAGAACTGATGAATATAGCACAATAGTCCTAACAGAATCACTACAAGACCCATCCTGAATAAGAAGAAAAAGAAACAAAGAGGAAGGGGGCAGGGAAATGGTTTCCTTCTTGCTCTTGGAAAGAGTTAGCAAAATAGAGTGGTGAGCAATATAGGGAGGGAAAAAGGAAAAATAGTTGCGTATTATTCACGCTTTGCTCATATTTGGTATGTTCACACAGACACATTAGGCATGAAAAGAACTGAAATGTAAATTCATTGTGTGGTTTTACTTTATTTTTTAAGGAGGAAGGGAACAGAGCGAATGGACTCCCCAGTCTGCTGTTTCTCAGATGGAATCCCTTCTGAAGGCATTCTGATGAAAGCATAATTAACCTTGTTTTCGTTAATGGGTCTTTCCTTTGTCTCTCAGATAATGAAAAATGGGGGAGAGCATGGGCCACCCTGGTGACCAAGGAAACATCATAAAAGTTGAGGATGAGATTGCTGTGCACAAATTGAACTACCAAAGGTATGATGGGCTTGAATTTAATTCCCATAATTATACTAATGATGCAGAATATCGACTGAAATAACTCAGGTAATTACTTAGCATATTGTTCTAGTTTCTGCAATGGTAGTCATTGTTTACATCTCTAATTATGCCGTGTAGACACATCAAATCACTCACGCTTGTTTTGACTTGAAGTATTTGAAGCAGCAAACACTGATGAGCTGTATCTTACGGATGCTGCTGTGTGAATGAATGCTATTCAGTAATACTTGTTCATCAGGCTCAGGGTCCAATCCTGCATGTCTTTCATACTCAGCATTCCTCTTGCTGTGACTTCCTCATGTATTTTTTTCATTGAGCACTTCTCCTTGCCTTAAGCAGATGTATTTACATAGCTAAGCACTTAGCGTTTTAAGTCCAGGAGCAGTCTACTGCAGGTCGGCTGGACTGCTCATATGTTTTAAGGGAGAGTTACCACTGGTTAAGATACAGCTAGAGTTTTCAGTATCTAAACCAAGGCCAATTGCTTATCCTAGGGTAGTGCAGGGAGAGCAAAGGAAGAATTTGTTCCAATTACTAACTCAGTAGCAAAAAAAATACCAAACTTGAAGTTATTATCCTCAGACTACCATTTTTAAAACTGGGTGATTTTTCTTCACAATAATGGAGAAAGAAAAAAAAAAAAAGAAAAAAAAAAAAAAGAAAATTACAGCAGCTTCATGTTTGGAAAAAAAAAAAAAAAAAGAAAAAAGCCAAGATTTCTTAGCATGTGCAAATGCAAATCCATTGTGGATTTACAAATCTAGTGGACATGTGCAATGTGATGTTCCTTAAAGTTTGTATACAAGTCAATGTGCCAAGTGCTACAAATATTTCAACCTTCGGGAGAACCTCTTTCTGCAGTCCTGGGCAAGCTGCTAACTCTGCTCTGTGGCTCTGTCTCCCCTTCTGCAGACTCAGAATAATAACACTCATCTTTCTGAACACTTTAGAGCTTTCTATTTCAATGTGCAATACAAATTTGCAGTGTTAGGCCGTACAAGAGATCATTGCAAACCATACTGAAGGCCAGTACTATGGACCTTTTGTTGCCCAACTGGGTGATTGCATTAGGCTAAGAGCCAGAAAAAAATGGATAAATTTTGTCTGGCATATTTTTATGCCAATGTTTTGGGGTTTTTTAGTAACCTGCAGGTATATTTAATTTATTTTGCTCTGCTGAAAACATAGTAAAGATATACTTTCTATGTTGTCTCCAGGAAAAAGGCTCATAAAGGGTAAATTGTTCCACTAGAAATATTCTTCTATTAGATGAAGCTAGTTTACCCCTTGGCAGGAATATACCTAGCTTTCAACTGCAGTTACAGCTCCTTGAGCATTTATAATACACTTTTTAATGGAAAGAATTTCAGGCTCTTCTATTAAATCAAATTCAATGTCAACTCTGAGGGAGAGGAAGAGGTCTTTCAAGCAATTTTTTTTACCCAGCAAACATGTTACAGATTCTAAAAATAGGTTGTGCATACATTAATGGCTACATTATGAGGTAGCCAAAGCTGGAAAGATGTTGAGCACTTTTTTAACTCCCATTGGCTCCAGGAGGGCTCAGTGCTTCACAGAATCAGCCTGGGGGAGAGGGGAGGAGAACAAAGTGAGAATACACAGTCCCAGCAGTGCTCTGGCTGTGCATGCAAACCTTTTGCAGTCAAACCACCCCACAGGAGCATGAAAGGATGTTTCAGTCGGGAGCTCATTTAATCAAGGGCTCCCTCTCACCAAAGGTGTTCAGAAGGGACGATCTCGCCATATGAACTGAAGACTAAAACATGAGGAGCTGCTTTTTCTTTGGATTGCACATTAAAGAACCCCTTTTAACAGGAGGGTGCATGTCATGGGAGAACAGAGAGTGCCCACTCCACATCGCTTGCAGGCATTACAGAGGTGTGGGCTGATTTTTAAAGGTCTTTATCTTCATTTCACTGTTTGTGTAAGTGGATAAAGCTTCGATCCCTCTTGCTTTCCAAATTATTTTTGGTACTATTGAGCAATCGGCGAGCATTTCATTTATTCCAACACTGCACTGGCAACAGAGCAGAATGAGCTTAGCGTCTTTGCAAGGGCTCTGGTCTCCGTGTTTACAAGGCTGCTAGCTGAGGCTGCAGATGTGACTCTGTCCTTCACTGCAGAGTCCAAGCGGTCCGTGTTTTCACGGCAGGAATGATTTCACAAAGTCACCAAAGCAAGAGATCTTTGGCAACTCCAAGCCTGGGAGCTGTGACTGCTTTTTGACTTGTTAAGTGGCTTGCTGAAACCTTTGGGTCTTGAACACTTGTTCCAGTTAGAATGAGCAATTATTAATGGAGCCAGGCACCTTGGATGTGAATTTTCCTTCTTTACAGGAATCTAGAAAGTCAGCTTCCTTGAGCAAAGTTAGACTTGAACAACCAGAGAGCCTCTTCCCCCAAGGCAGGCATTGTCCCCCTTCTCCCCTCTCAGACTCTTTCCAGGGTGGCACATCAAAGCTGTTCAGGCTCCTTCCTCAAATTGGTGTTTTCCAATACTTGAGGTTTGGTGGTAGTGTCAGTTAAGGGCAATACCTCGCCTCGCTGTCCCCGGCTGGTTCTTCCTGCTCCATACCTCTATCCTGTGGTTTTAACCCAGATCACCTGGCAGGGGCAGTCCCTGCAGTGCAGGAAACGTAACTCTTTGGCAGTGCTGCCAAAGCCAGGCTGCCTTCAAATCACAGCCTGCCTCTGTCCTCGCGCTCCAACCTGGCCCTTCCATGAGAATCATCGCCCTTAGGTGTGCCTGCCCCAGAGAGACTGCAACACCTCTCACCTCTGTTTCAGCTGGAGATGCATGTTGGCTGGTTAGTGGCTGCTGCTATTTCAGCAATCTATTTCCTTTAAAGAGGGTAACGATCTAAACTGCAGAAGTGAAACCTGCCAGCTTTACTGGTCGCACTCAAAAAAGATACCATTTATTTTTTCCTTATTACGAAAACTACCTTCTTTACCCCTTGTTTACAGTAGTGGATACTCCTAATTACTTACTATAAAGCCTATTGCCACTAATAAGTGGCCAAGAAAACGCATGCATTCCCGTAGTATTTCTTGACTCCAGTGAGACAGTAAGATCACAAAAATGCAAGGGGATAAAATACACACTCACACAGCATCTTTATTCTCTAAGGTGCAATCACCACTCATTACTTTTGTCTCAAAACTTAAGTATGGAAAATAGTAACCCTACATGTCACATGAGAAGGAATAAAATGTGTTTCGATAAAAGCCTTTCTTTAAAGAAAGGCAAATGCATGTTTCCCATTTCCTGCTAGTGCCTCTGCCCATGCTGCATACACATGAAAAATCAGTCAAATGCAAATGCCCGCCCTCTATGTGTTTTTAAAAGTGCACAACAGATACAATTTGTGGATCAACAATAAAAGGTGCTGATAATAAAAGATACTTTCATCTGCAAGATGTCTAAGTCCCTTGGGACCATCCGTCGTCCTTCCTGCACATCCATTTTACATTCCACATTGCAGATAATCTTGCGAGTCCTGTCATCCTCCTCAGCACACTGCTAGTCTAATGCAAACATTTATTTTCTATGCATGAGCACTTTCCAGCAAAACTTTTCTAGAGCCACACAATAACAGATTATTACTAACCCAACATTCATGAACGGCAGTTGTGCCCAGATTTAATGGCTGGCTGGCATTGCACGGCTGTAATAGGGATGCTGAGGACCCAGTAAGTGAGGGGACATATATATGCGTATCCTGCCACCTGAGCGAGATGAAAGTCCAGTGGACTACCGACACACGCACAGGCAACAGGGTGGCCACGCCACAAGAGCTCTGTGTCAGGATTTAAAGCTCTGCCACAGTCTTACTTTTCACTCCAAAAAGGGGATGTCGTACTTCTATACTTATTGGGTTAAGATTCCTTTTTCTGGAACAGGATCATACTCATGATGGAGTAATGAACTGATACTAGAAATGCTGCATGTGCAACATTAGGCATAGGAGTACTTCTACCTTTCGGACTCCTAAAATTCAGGATCTGATGTCAATATGTCAGCTTCAAGCCCTTTAGATGTAAAATTTTTGGCATAGGCTCATTTTCCATGAGCAGGCAGTGACAAGCACGTAGGGTTTTATGTGATTTAAATATTTTAATTAAGTTGGAAGCATGGCACCAGTCAGACTGAAAGAGAAAAACAGAACCAAACATTTAATGCTCGAGCCTACAGGATGGTGCATGCCATGCTCAGCCCAGGAGAAACTCCAGACCCCTAACCAAGACCTTGCAGAACCCAGCTGAAGCCAGAGATCTGATAAGGTTCTGAGAGCTATTAATGACACGCAGTTTGTGGGCAGGCCGACAAACATCATTCTGTTGCGAAGGCAGAAAATGCCAGTAGGAATGAGGAGAAGCCAAACACTTTTCTTGCTTAAATAGTTAGAAGCAATGCAAGTTGACATCTTTAAAAAAAAAAAGGGAGGTTACCCTCGCAGTTCTCTTCCTAGAAGTTTCACTTCCTTAGGATATGTGGTTATTTTGGGTTACCACAGCAACTGTCAGGAGAGAAGGCATTGTATTTTCTTGTTCTGTTTTTACACGGAAGAACTGGGGAGACCACCGTGTACCAGAACAAGAGGAGGGATTACAAAAGCCTGCCCTGAACAAAAGGAGCTGTGTGGAGATCTTCCTGCAGTACAAAGGTTCACTACAATTCCTTTCCTGTGCAGCCACGCTGAATACTCTGAACTGCTAATACGGGGTACTCGGGAGATTGTCTAGCTCGACAGTGCTGTGAAAACCCTTTTTGTGGTAATCCGAGGTGAAGTGGGTGGGCCTGTGCCACACGCTTCACTCCAGGCAGGGGTACGCAGCTCTCCTTGGAAAGTGTGTGCCTTCAGGTTGCTTGCTTTGTCTGGTTTTGTGTCGCAGCTACAGGCTCAGCTCTGCTCTCAGCAAAGTCGTTTTGGTACGACTTCAGTGCTGAGCACCTCAGGATGGATCCACTCCATCGTCTTAAGTATCACCCATCCTGTTTTGAAAAATGCAGGTTTTTCTGAAGAAACGTCTGCAGGTGCTGTAGAGCGAGGCTGCAGTAAACAGGCACGTGCCTTTCTGGAGAGATGGGGCTCAGTTGTTTGCATTCTTTACATATGACTGTGCTTCAAAGTGAACTAAAACCAGTTTTGTTGTATAGAAGTTAAATCAAGAACATACGCAATTATGTATTTGAATAGGGAGATTGGATCATCATTGCATTTGTTGGTTTGGAGTTGGTTTACCACAGGGACATGTGGCACCTGAATGATTTAGGCAGTTATTAGTAATATGTTATCTATTGAAAAGGGTGGGATTTAGTTATTTAGTTACGCACTTTACTGAAAGCTATGAAGTATCTTTCACCTCTGTGCCTCCCCCACACACACACTTGTGCGTATTTGTGCTGTCCCAGGCTGATCCATCCGCAATGCTCTCCAAGCACCACTGTTTGGCTGCTGCCGGCAACAGTGCTCTTGTCTCTGGGCTCTGCTGATTCTTCTGAGCAGTTAAACAGCACCCGAATTGTTACCGTGTGAATTTCTGGCATCGGGAATTACGTCAGGCTGGCGAAAACCAGCTTAAATTCGATAATAAGTAGCGTGAGCGCAACGACCTCCGACCTTCCCCAGTTCTACAAACAGGAAGGGTCTGTCCTGCCCCGGGTCACGGCATGACCCCGAGAAGTCGCCCACCACCTCCCTCGGCCCCGCCGAGCCCCTCTGCAGCAGGAAGCCGGTTGCCGAAGGCCACTGCCTTCAAGCAGAGGCCCGTCCCGGGTGATGCATCCCAGTCACCGCGCTGTCATTCACCTCACCTTCAGTAAATAAATCTTAACCCTGCAGCTTCCAGGCATTTTCGGGCACCCCGGTATCTCCCACATGCTTCCTTGCTCTACAGTGCATCTCTGGTTTTGCCGGATGACTGCTTCTGACTGCTGCAGCCCCTGCCAACTCTCCCGATGCCCCGCTCTCTGTATTGGGGGTCCCCGTGGGAAAGAGGGACCGTATTTGCAAGCACAAGCCTCCCCGTCTCCCTCCCGCCTGCGATGCTGCCGGAGCCTCCCTCCGGGATGGAGGGACTGGGCTGTTAAGCAAGGGCCCGGGCACCAACTGCCTTTCTCCTGCTTTCCCTCGCTGTACTGGACCTCCCTCGCCCCGGAGATGCCGGCACGGCTGCCGGGGGCTCCGCTTAGGCTTCCCGGGGCCCAGAGGGACGCTTTGCAACCGTGTGCGGTGCCGGGGCTGACAGCCCCGCACGCCGCGGCTGCAGGCGGCGTAAGCGACTCCCTTCTTCCTCCCTCAGCTGGCCGGGATGGAAGGAAAAATCTTCTGGGGTCACTGGGAGGGGAAAAAATTTCCTCGTCATGTCTGTGGCGTCTGCGAAACCGTCCCGAGAAGGAAGAGGAGGATCCCGCCGCGGGGACCGCGGGTG